>OZ002732.1:38148005-38285858 GCA_963924305.1 Polygonum maritimum | reverse complement strand
GGATAAGATTTATGAAGTGAAGCGAGAAGAAGATGGGAAGCACAACCTCAGAAACCGTAAGGCCGTAGTTTGAGCGACTGAACGGACTGACGATCATAGTTGATGAAGCCGACGACGATGGTCGGGCAGGAGAGAGGAAGGCCAACTCAATTTTGATTCGATCATCTCGATCGGGCAATAAGGTGGTACGTGGTCTCTTTGTCTTTTTCATTTTCTCCTATTTAAAATCTGTCCACCAAGTGTAGTTGGGATACACATTTGACATGCATATATATAGGAAAAGGAGAGGAATATACTTGAGGTGGGTAGTTTGAAATTGAGTGAATGTGTTGTACCGGGTGGCCATGAATATTAATACACAATCAATTTGATTAATTATGCATGCTAATTTTGTGGGGTTGTTTAGAATTGAAATGTAACCGTATCATTTATTTTCAAATGGGTGATTATGGATAATTATAGCATCAATTAATTATAGATGCTAATTTTGTGGGGGTGTTTCCATTTGAATCTATCAATTATGAATTGAGGCATTTTCAATTTGTTAGGGATGATATATTGTTTTCAATTTGAAAAATAATGAGTTGCAAAATTTATCTAACAACAATATATACATACAAATACCTAATCATTCTACGTTTGAATGTAATATCTCAACAAAAAAAAATGTTACAATGCAATATGTATATAGCTCTCTATAGGGCAAAAAAAAATGCTAATTAGTATACATTTCTAGTATAATATGTTTTTCTCTTTTTTTTGTTGTATAATACGTTTTTCTCTTAAATGATTATGTTTTCTAATTTAATATAGTTTCCTTTTAAGATAACTTTTTTTAATAGTTTTTTTATATGCTCATGTCTAATATAATAGCTATATCCACTTTTTAATATAGTAGTTTTGTTCATATACATCTATATAAGAATAGTTTTATATAAATGATCATGTAGATGCTTATTTCTAAATGCTAAATGCTATTCATTTCTAATATATACAATAGTTTTCCCTCTTAAATCATAACCCCTTTTTTATTTTTATTTTTATGCTCATTTCTAATATATTGGTTGAAATGATCACACATATTCTTATTTCTAAATGCTAAATGATATTTATTTTTAATATAATGATCACAAAATAATTAATGTGTAATAAGAGCATTAAATAGCCCTCATGTACACAAAATTATATAGATAGTATAGATTTTAAATGGACAAACCTATCCATAATTAAATAATAGATAACTCGAGAAGAAAACGAGCAAAAGATAGGTTGCAAGTTGGTCGTTGTGCAATTGAGAGAAGTCCACCGGACACCGGTGACTACCTCTACCAAGGTCATCTTATCTCTAGCGCAATCACCAACGCCGCACTACCAACATTTATCGTCATTGCACCACTGTGACCTCACCAACCATTTTGTTGCGACCATCAATTCACTCATCGAGTCACCATCGTGTCTTCCCCGACACCGTATATTGTTCCGTCGGCCACAAACCATTATACCGGTCGTCACTTCACTCTCGTCCACCGTAAATTGTCCCGCCAATGTTCATCCACCGGCCACGATATAAATTTAATGTAAACATAATTTTAGAAGTAATTAAATTTATCTTAGTGTTTTGTTACATTAAATTTGTTAGAGTTTTTTTGCATAATATTTGTTAAGATTTTGCTACATTAGCGTTGTTATGATTTTGTTGCATAATATTTGTTAAGATCTTGCTACTATAAATTTGTTAGGATCTTGCTACAGTACATTTGCAAGAATTTTGTTACATTAAGTTTGTTAGGATTTTGTATCAAACTAATCTATATTCCATTAATTTAATGTAATCTAACCCAAAAATTAATTTAATATAATCCAAACACATACTTGCAATATTAGCGTACAAAGGCAGTTACAGCTCCGACGTCAAGGAGGGCTAGTCGGCGATGAACTCTGACATCGATCTATGGTGATCGGCCGACTGCAGGATGTAGTTGCAACAAAGTGTCGATATGGGCTGAAACGGACTCCATAAACATGATTACAACAAGGCAGGCCGTTTGTCAAGAGGTCGACGACGGGACGACGGCCAACAGCAGTGTGACGGCAACAATGATGGTATTTGGTGCCGCCAACAACGGAATCAAAGGTGAGATGGTTATGATTTTCTTATTGTAATGTGTTCTCCAATTTGGATCCAATTTTGAAAAACCGTAGATTTGTATCTAGGTGGTTATAAGGGTATTTCGGTCTAATTTAATATAAGGGTTTAGTTTTGTCCAATTATAATTAGAAGGACACATTATTGGAATAAACAGTTCAAATAGGTATATTAGCGTCCTTTTTCCCTAGTTGAAACAATGTACCCCATAAACTTTTTTTGTGAAGGAGATAAACTCTGTAAGTCTAGAGATGGAAGAGGTGACGAATGTTGTGAAAAGTTTAAATAATTAATAATGTCATTGGTTGATATTATATTTGCATGATTATTGGATTGGTCCCATCCCTTGTGTAGGATAAATAAACTCGACGGTAATCACAAGTTGAGGTGTTTTGGTCCAAAGTAGTTAAGTTGTATACAAACCGACAAAACATTGAGACATACAACTTTTATTCTACCAATAAATATCTACAACTTTTGTAATGGTCTAGTATTTTATAGAATATATATGTTACCCAATTGGGATTTATACTTATATTGTTGGGTGCTTTGTATATCAACATCATGAAATGATATAATTATGTTATTGCCAATCTAGAATAATTACATTATCTACAACTAAGTCCTTCCAATTTCGTATGTTATTTCATATAAGTTTTCTATTTTAAGATTTACAAAATCCTTCAACTATTAATATCTTATAGTGTGCCTAGAGGAACACAATAGAAAAAATCTTTCATATATTAAAAGTGTTCAAACATCTAACAAAAAAGTTAAATATATAAGAGTAGTACCCAAAGATCATTATTTTTACTCTCATGAATAGCGTATTCAGCGCCAAAAAAAATTATATATTAGAAACAGAAAAAGGAAATCTATTCTAATTGAGCTCATGCTATGCCTAGCTTGAAAATTGGACTACCCAAATCCATCTAATCTTGCAAATCGTTTTGTGCTCATAATTGTTATTGTACAAGCAAATTAATTATGTTTACTAAACCAACTCATCAAAATTAATAGCAACCAACCAAGTCGTACCGAAGGAAATTGTGAGATCGTTAGATAAACAACTTAGTACTCACACACGTACTTCAATCAGAAATCTGAGACTAACTAAGTGCATGTGCAATTAAAATGCAAACCCTGTAGTTATAAGGAGATGCCATAATTAATTATAACATCAGATGCACCCACGTTATGCCATGTGTCCCTGTTCTTGATCTTCAACCTTAGTTCAACTTTCATTACCGAAGTAAGTTCCATGAGAAATTTATGAAAATAGTATGAATTTCCGAAATTTGGTAATGAGTATTCTTAATGTTGTGTTTTTCATTATTTCGGGAAATGTAATTGTGTCATCAACTTTTTGGCTAGAAGTTAGGCATATGATACCTTACACTTTTAGCTTGTTATTACATGATTTGTTATTAGTTTAGCTGTAGATTCTGATTATTTAGTTGATCTTTGACACTTACTAAAGCATGTATCAACCTATTTGTGATTTTTTTAAGATCATCCGATGTGATGATTTAGATCGATCTTGTACTGTCGTGTAGCCTAATATCAGCCTTGTTAGAAGCTAGTTGTTCGTTGTAATACAAAGACTTTTCCATATGCATGACGTATAAATTAGCACAAAA
Organism: Polygonum maritimum; assembly: GCA_963924305.1. NCBI lineage: Eukaryota > Viridiplantae > Streptophyta > Magnoliopsida > Caryophyllales > Polygonaceae > Polygonum > Polygonum maritimum. The sequence continues at coordinate 38,282,072 of OZ002732.1, read as the reverse complement.
GACCGACATTTCAATGCATTTAGATGACGACCAATAAGTCAATATATTTTATTATAACGTACATTTTGCATTAAATTATATGATATAATATAAGAGTGTAAAGATTAAGAGAAACAGATATGGCTAAGAAGCGAGAAATGAATATCATATTCATTCTGCTAACACGTGTATTCAATTTGAGGTATATGAATATTCAGAAGAATGTGTATTTAGATTCAAACAAATTGATTTTATGTGTGTATAAATGTGTGGTATTGAATGATAAATATGAATCCATAGGTTTTTAAATATAAAAAACATTGTACCAATGTAAAATATTTGAATATACTTACCTACTCCCTCCGTCCCATAATATAAGGCTCATTTGAGCATTTGCACAATTTTTAAAAAAAGTTTGAAAAGTGGGTAATTTAGATAGTTTGGTGAGGATAGTATGGTAAAAGACTTTGAGAGAGGGATAAAAAAGGTGTAATTTTGAAAGATTTAGTGAGGGTAATATAGTAAAAGGAAGAGAGAGGGGGATAAAAAGGTGGTAATTTAGATGATTTGATAAGAGTAATATAGTAAAAAGAGATGAAAGAGGGATAAAAAGTAGGTAATTTGGAGGTTTTGGTGAGGGTAGTATAGTAAATTTGTTTGACCCAAAATGGAAAGAAATAGAAATGGGAAGATCATTTTGGGACGCCAAATAAGGAAAACGAGCCTTATATTATGGGACGGAGGGAGCATTAGTTTGAACATTGATAATTGATGATTTGAATGTTTGGTGATGAAGACTAATTATGGATAAATTTAATTTTGAATATACGATAAACAGTATACAATGTAAAATGATTGAATATATAGCTATGATTAACTTGTACTTAAGGAACCCATGATTTGAATATATGTGTAACATGTACAATTGGAAAATGAACGTATAGTGAATATGAAGGCATAAAAGTTTAAATATACAAATAACATGTATAATTACAAAAATGTTTGAATGTAGTTACAATTTAGTTCAAACATAAATGCCCTTATTTATGTATACCCGTCAAATAGAATATACATAGTAGTAAGATGAATAAGAAACTCGCTTCTCGTTTATCCACGATCGGTTGTTTCTTGTCATCCTAATCAATATCTATCTATTACTATATACTAAAGCGGAAGCAAATTCTGTCACCATATTGCGCCATATCACCCCCTTATTTAAAAATCTATCTTATTAAATCTTGATTTTATCATAATCATATACATACTTTATTAAGATATATATGAGTTCTATCTTAGAATTTGAGTTGTTTCTATCCAAATATATAAATCTATCTTATCATTATACACATTTAATTAATACATAGATCTATCGTAAACCTTTTATTTAATAAGATATTTGTTTCGTCATAATCTATAAACCATAATCATAATATTTTACCCATTTAACTAATATCATATTAACTTTAAATTATTTTCGTAATTTTATTATGATATATTTTAAAATCATCAATTGTAGCAAATTCTAGCACTATATTTAACACCAATATTTATTCTATTATATTAAATACATTTTTACTTTTTATCATATCATATTAAAATATCAATAAAAAAGTAGATGTTATAGTTACCATATATATCACTTATATTGCATAATGATTACAGTTTATAATAAAAAGATAAATTTCTTAATTAAGATAAAAATTCGTTAACATTTTCATTACATATTTATATATTTTTTATTAAATAGTTTATTCAGTAAACAATAGTAACATATATACGAGATAATTTTGTTTTCTATTTAACTTATTAAATACTATCCATATCTTTAATATTATAATATATATAATCCGAGTGTTTATTTAAACTTATTGATTTATTATATAGATAATAGGTTAGCTTAAGTAATTTAATTTAAATGCCAAAAGATTTGTATCAATTGTTAATAAAATGTGATAATGCATCTTATCCTGTGTCATTCTTCCTCAATTATTTATATATATGTTTATGTATATATAAAAAGTAAATATATAAATAAAATTTATTTATATATGATGATATACAAGAATTATGTCATTTTATAATCCAAAAATAAGCGTTGTATTAAAACAAAGTATACATATGATAATTTCTGTAATTGTTATAGTAAATTCATACACAAAGTAATAAATAAATAAATAACACCCTCGTACAAGGTACGGGTCATCTGCTAGTATACTTCTAAACCTAAAGCAGTTAAGGGCAGTTTCGTCAATAAGAATTTTTAAACCGCCCATCCTATTTTTAATCAAGTGATTAATTATGACAAATTTCTATCCATTCATATCTATCCATAATACAAATTTCTATCCATTCATATCTATACATAATTAATATATCTATCCTATTTTTCATTAAGTGATTAATTATGACTAGGAATGGAAATGGATCGGGTTATGGGTGGATGAGCCATTTCCATCACCCGATCCATGAAAAAAATACTCCACCCGATCCATCCACCACCCATAAAAATCATCATCCACATCCACCCCGTCCATCATCCGTTGGGTAATCGGGTGGGTCGGGTCTCCGCGAAACCTATTAAGATTCTAAGCTAAATTTTTAATTTCACGTAATTATCATGTATAAACTATATAAAACTTAATAATTTGTAAGGTCTTATACAAATCAACAAAACTAATAGTCTAGTACAAAAAAAAAAGTGCAATATATGATTCAAATTGCAAGATAAAAAATGTGTAAATTGAAATACATTCACAAATTCAAAAGAAGTATGCATTCGGGTTAAATGGGTCGGATGGATGAACGGGTCATGGATCGGGTGACGGTTCGGATGGCTCTCCACCCAAACCCGACCCATCAACACACCCGCACACCCACCCACCCGCATTTCATCCACTTTTCTTCGGGTTTTCGTCCATATATTCGGGTCGGGTGATCGGGTAAATCGGACACCCATATATAATTTCCATCTCTAATTATGACAAATTTCTATCTATTCATATCTATACATAATATATCTTGATATCCTATAGCCTCTATATATACATGAAACACAAACGCGTAATTCATACATGCCCAGTAGCCTCTGCGTCCCATTCCTATCCAGCTGTTTTACAGCCACAATCTGACCAAAAGCTCAAGTACCCTCAGTTTGTGGAATTTTCACAGTAAGTAGATATAAATGAAATCATGACAAGGTTTGTTACAGGTTTATACCTTATTAATATCAGGAATGTATCCTTTGTAGACCCTTCCAAACCCACCTTCACCCACAAGACATCCAGGGCTAAAGTTGTCGGTGGCGGCTGCCATTTGTCTGAATGTGTATACTTGCGCAATTATCTTTTTGGGACTCACTATCCTCTTCATTTCTTCAGCTAGCTCCCTTTTCTTTGCTGTCATCATTTTGCATAACATCAGAAAAGAAGGCCAATGTCTATATAGATCTTATGGGATCATTATATATACATATGTAAGTGTTTAGAATATTTCTTGATGGAAAAATGTGTAATGAGTTTCGAGGTTGGAACATCTTTCCTAGTCTGGCTAGTCATGAAACACGATATATAAATTTCGATGAGGAATGCAACAAAGCTAGGAAGCAGAGAAATTGAACCTGTTTTCAGAGAGAGGCTCTTAACAATGCTAGCTAATGCTCGGCCATCACTCGCAAGGCGCCTAAGGCTATTCCTACGAGCCCGACGTTGGAACTTTCTCTTATGCTTCGCCCTCGGAGAGCTTGAAGGACTAAAACTGCCTTTGTAAGACCGTGCTCTGCAGCAATCCAAGAAGCTCATCTTTCTTTTACACTTGGCCTGTGTTCAATTCTGTGTTGCTTATGAAAAGGCCTGTGAACAAAGAAAGCCCCCTCGATCCTTTTTCCTGTTTGATTTGATGACCATTCTCTTTCGTTTTTTCCTTTGAAAGATTGGATTTGGAAGTTTCTTCACAGTTGACAAATTGCAGGCCTCTTAGTGGCTTCATTTTACCATAAGCACCGGACTACATTGGCTGCACGTCACAACATACACAAGCATAAAAGAACAATTCTCATTTATCAAAAATAAAATAAGGAATAAGATATGCAATCTGATTAGTCTATTGGCCAAAACAACCTTCTAGTTATTCTACCAAAAAAAAAAACAACCTTCTAGTTATTCGGTGTATTCATATGTGGAATGCTATCAATTTTCGCGATAACAATCGGATTGTTGGCAAAGAGATGATCTTCGTAGATGAGAAGGTTTTATTTATTTCCTCGAATTCTTTAGTTTGGAAATAGTTTTATTTTTTTTGGGTATGATCATTATTAATTTATTTCTTTTGGGTTTTTCAGGGAGATAAAATTAATACTTTTATGTACACATCAGTTGCTGGCAGATTTTCACATATTGAAGAGGGTGAAGTTTTCTTAGTATCAAACTTTTCCCTAATCAAAGTTATCACCACTGGGTTTAGATACACACATCTTCCTCACAAAATCATGTTTTACAAGAGTACAAATGTCAAACCAATACACCACAATTCTATTCCACGGACTTCTTTTACCTTTGTTGATTTTGATCAAATCATCAAAAAATCTCTCGATGTTGACTACTTAATTGGTAAGTAATTTGTTTTTTTGAATGATTTTTTAAATAAAAATTAAGTATCTTTGTAGGTTCTCATTGTTTTTTATCTGTTACAGATGTCATTGGACAATTAGTAGGAATTGGAAGTGTTGTTGAATCTACAGTGAAAGGTGACTCTTCCATGCATAAGAGGCTAGATATCAACATACAAAACTCAAGGTATTTTTAGTATATAAGGTCATTCCTATTTTGATCTACAAGCATAAATTTTACGTTGGATTTAATCTTATCTTATTGTCTACTTTTTATTTCATATAGGAACGAGGTCATCATATGTACTTTGTGGGACACCTATATCGATCAATTTCTTCCTTATATTGGTACTACAATTGATAACCCCGTCATTGTTCTAATACAATTTGCAAGAATACAAAAACTCAAAGGTAATATTTAAAAAATAGGGAAATTCCGGATGGTGCCCCTGTGTTTTGGGCTTTTCCGGATGGTGCCCAACAAAAAAACTTATTCCGCTAAATACCCCCGAGGTTTTGAAAAATTCCGGAACGTGCCCTTCTTTTAATTTCTCTTAAAACTTCCGTCAACTTCATTTAAGAGAAATGCAAACCAGTAGCAGGCAGAGACCTCCATCCAGGGTTGCGGCCGATTGGGGATCCAAAGACGAAGATGAGCACGAACAAGCACGTCTACGCCGACTTGCTCTCGAAGCTTCTCAAAGTTCCTCACATCTCGATCGCTTCTCTCGTTCGCCAGGAGCTCAGTCCGAACTCGTTCCTGTATAAGGAGGTGAGGAATCGGAAATCGGTTTCGAATTTGAAATTTGAATTTTGTGTGGCTTGAATCAAGTTGATTAGTTCACCAAAGAGTAGTTTGATTTGAGTTTGCGTTTTGGCGGTGATCAATTGGTGATTAAAATGTGAGAAATTGAGTGCTTTCGATTGTTGGAAGATCTCTTTATGATACTCAAGAAATGGACATTAGTGCTGATGGCTTTTTATGGAGGGAATTCTAGCTAGTTACTTCTAAGAAATCGGCAATAGTTTCAACATTTTGGTGAAAATTTTGGACCAGCTTTCTTTCTAGATGCTACTCCCAAATAAAGTTCTTGTAATTGAATTTTCTCACTAGCAGAAAAGACTATTTTGTGTAGTCAATATTGTAGATTAGTGCAGTTGGACAAAATTTCAGTTGTGATAGCTTGGGTGTAATTTGAGCATTTCTGGGATGTTCTTGGAGCAAGTTAGATACTTGGATGCTACTGCCAATCAAAGTCTTTGATATTGAGATTGCAACTAACAGAAAGAGTATTTTTAGAGTCCTTAAATCAGTTTTGTAGATTAGTGCATCTGGACGAAGTGTGTTTTTGGGTACAGGTAGCTTGAGTGTGTATGCTGCAATTTGCAAGCACGAGGGAGTTCCAATGAAGTTTCCAGGGACGAAAGGTGGATGGGAGTCGCTCAACACTACATCAGATGCTGATCTCATAGCCGAGCATCAAATATGGGCGGTTGTCGATCCATATGCTAAGAATGATGCTTTCAATTGTAGTAATGGGGATGTGCTCAGGTGGAAGCAGCTGTGGAGTGTTCTGGCTGAGTAGTTCAATGTGTGGAGTGTGTTGGATATGAAGAAGGCCATGCGCCGATTTCGCTGGCTGAGACGATGAAGGATAAGGGGGCTGTTTTGGACGAGACTGTGAGGAAGAACGAGTTGTTGCCTACGAAAATGGAGGAGGTGGTGGCTTGGTGGTTTGTGGATTCGGTGTTGGCGTTTGATGGGATGCTGGATAGCATAAACAAGAGCAAGGAGTATGTCTTTCTGGGATTCAGGAACACCAAGAACTCTTTCATTTCATGGATAGATAAGATGAGGGCTTTTAAGATTGTTCCATGATTGGTCCACAAGGAACTTGGTTTTGTATTTCACGTATTTGGGTGATTGGTTTGTGATGTTGTTTTTCTTCTTCTCCTTGTTATTGTGTTCTTGGCATTTCCAGTTGTGAGATATTACTTCGCTTTGAAATGTTGGTGGTGCATTTGTTTGTTTTGCACTTCTCATTTCATTGTCAAACAAAAAGCAAAAAAGTTGCTGCAATTCTGCATTTGTTCCTTCGCTCCAATACCATTTCAACTATCATTATAGAAGTACTATTGTTATACGAGATAAATGTACTGTGAAACTTCGAGTTCCGTATAGATTCTGTTTTCGAATTCCGTTAATTCTTGTTTATCCTTCGAATAAGTTTCGAGACGAAACTTTATTTTAAGGGGGGTAGTATGTAATACCGGGTCTAGCCGATCTTGCTTCTGTTCCGTTCCTTGACCCATAAGCCTGAGATTAATTACCTAATCAACTTAAGCAAATCCACTAGTATTATTATTAATTTTAAATATTATAGTCGGATAGTTAGCTAGTTGTTAAATTAATTTATAAGTCCCGATCAATATATGAGAATCTAAATTAAAAAAAATATAGTATTAATAAAAATAAAAATAAAAGTATGTCCGACCTATGCGTATATAGCTACGTTAAACCTATCTTCTTTCGCAAAAACCATTCATTCCTGCCGTCACCGTTGCGATCGAATTCCCGAGTCGCACCCCTTTCGATTGAATCCTTGAGCTCGCCGTCCGTCATCGAATTCCGGTGTTGTCCAAGACCTCGTTTTCTCTAGTAGTTGTTGTCGTCCGGTGGTGGTCGTCGTCAAGACACCCCGCTTCCAATTTCGGTAAGCTTCCTTTCTTTTGGGTCCTCCGCAGTTCGGGCGTAGCGTAAGGGGGGCGGATCATGACGGCCGTCGTCGTCGGGTAGAGTTGCCAATGGGAGTCGGTTTGCTCAGGGTCGTGTTCGGTCTCGGGCGGGCTAGCAAGTCGTCGTCTGAGGCGGTTCGGTTATTCCGGGGTGGTGTAGTGGTGAGCGTAGATCGAGCTTAGGTTGAGGGGGATCATCGGATCTGGGTTTTGGGAGTTGGGCTCACTCGAAGAGGCGATCGGGTCCGTGAAGTCAGTTGGAGGGCTGTCCGGTGAGAGATAGGTGCGTGAGGAGATCGAGAGGAGTTCTTGAGGTGGGTTCCTGAGGAGTTAGAAGGTTGATATATAGTTATAAGCCAGGTGGGTTCATGAATTGAAGAATGGAAAGGGCAATGCAAGAAAAAGACGTACGTATGATCAGAAGTAAAAGAGAGACTAAGATTACAAAATTAAAATTGAAGAGATAGCTAGATGAAATCAATATGTATAGTTAACCGGATTGCCTTGGGGCTGTTTTGGAGGTGGGGTCAAAGTTTGACCAGATGGGTCTAAGGTTTGATGAGGTGGAGTGGTAAGTAGCCTTAATTAGGAGATTTTGGTCAATCGGGTTAAGTCGAGTTCGGTCCTGGGTTTTCGGGTCCTTGTAATCTTGTTTATAATTAATAATTAATTGAAGAATGCTTTTATTAAAATTAATTATCGTTTCTAGGAGGTTAATCTTGATGGGCCGTTGTCGTTCCTTGTTCATAAGGAAATCCCTGCGTCTTTCAGGTAAGTCGAATTTCGGCTTGCTCAGTCCTGTTCTAGCCTGTTAGGGTTGCATGGTAGTTATGAGATTGGTTTTGGGAACTAGTCCCGATCGATCTTTTAAAGTGTTTTGATATGTGTGATATATGTAAATGATTTTGGAAACCCGTTTTTGAAAGTTGTTATATATATACGCATATTTTCGTCGTCGTTTTCTCTATGTTGGGCAGCGCTCCAGTGGAGGCTTATTGTGGATAGTTGTGATGAGATGGACGGTTTGATTGAGGATGGATGGTTTACGAGATGGCCCGTCTCCGAGTCCGGTGTGGGATCGATACGCCGTTGTCATGGCATGCGGTGTTATAGGGGCAGTGCCGCATAGCCTAGGTAGTGTGATGGTATGCAGTGTTATAGGGGCAGTGCTGCATACCGTAGGTAGAGTTTCTGATTGCGAGTCGTATGTGATGATATCTGATTGACTAACTGGACCTAAGACTGGACTAGAGATATGTGTGTGAGTGCGGACTTGTTTGCTGACCTTAGTAAAACTGTTTTGAAACGTCTCGTAGCTTCCATGTTAATTCTGACTTGATAGGATAGGATCTGACCCCTCGGGGAACTATTTTTCATTCCAGGTAATCAGGATCTCGTGACTGAGCCTCGGCGCAATGGTGGTGCGGAGCAGTAGCGCGTGTCATAGTGTTGGGGTTGGGTTATCACTGTATTGTCAGTTTTATCATTATTTGACTTGGATTATATTAAGTGTTCTTGCAGATATTTGTCTTTTAGGGTGAGTTTTTAGAATTTAGGTATTTGAATTCGAATTTGTTCTTGGGGATTATTGCATGTTAACTTGTTTTAGATTATAATTGTTATTTCACTCAAATACAAGTTGAATGTTTTCTAAGTTTTCTCGCCGTGCCCGCGTTGCAAGATCCGAATGTCCGTTGTCAAACCAGCTTGGTAGTGCCTCGTGAGGTCTACTACCGAGTAACGCCTTGTCAGAAAGACGGGGTGTTACATGTACACAGATAAATTGATATACATTCTGCCAACAAACAATCTAGCGATGCCAAGTAACAATCAGTAATAAACTGAATGATAATGCTTCTCGTTCTGGATATGATCGTAATTAGGACCACAACTACGAAAATTTACAAGAACCTCCTCTTTTAGGACCATTTAAAAGTTAATGAAAAGCCTAAGCTTTCTTCTTCGTCACCATCATTCGATATCTTCACCTTAGTAACCTCCCTATATATATGCATTCAAGCGTTCCAACTCCTCCCTGTGCTCACTCACCACGGCACGAACCACATCTCCAATGGACACCATGCCTATCATTCCCTTGTCGTTGATCACCGGGATGTGTCTGATGCGATTATCTGTAAATGCACCATTGCATATTAAGACATGACAACCATGTTTCAAGCCAGCAAGATAAAGACGAAGAAAAAAAATCTGCTAAGTCACTACTACAGTTGGGTACTGAGTTGGTAAACCTGTCATTAGCTACATTGCCTTCAGAACTTTGGTATTGGGAGATACTGTAATCAGCTTGTTCTGCAAGTACATAATATTGTATGAGTAGCAAGATGTTCTTGCAATGAAGACAATTAAATCTGTCCTAAACATTAAAAATGGGTAGAGTTTTGGTTCATACTTCTTCGGTCATGATGTCCCCAACCTTAGTTGACTTGGGAGATCTTCAAAATACTCAACAGTATATATGAACCAAAATTCATTCCAAGAAATGACCCAGAAAAATTCCAAGAATCAATTTTTTTGTTAAAAAAAGTACTACTAAACGTATTGCAAAAGGACCCAGATTGATAAATCCAGCAATTTCTTGGTGTGAAGGAACAAGCACAACTAGGTTTAATAAACACATAATCAAAGAGGGATAATCGAATTTGGAACTCCCAATTCTCAAATTCCAGACAAATCGAGCCAAGAAACATATTTAGAATTGACGAAAACCAAATCAATCCCCCACCCCCAACCCCAATTCCCATTCAGATCACCCCAAAACAAAAATCCATCAGAAACCTACATTCAGATCATCGAATTGCAGAATTCCAATCAAACAAACAAAATTTCGAATAAGATGGATAGGATTCAGAGGGAAAGAGGGAGAAAGAAAGATACCCCCAGAACTCCTCGCCGGACCCGCTGCCCCCGATGGAAGTCGCCGCCGGTTGGGATTGTCGTTCTTCGCAATCCTCTCTTCGTTCCCCTTCGTGTGCAGCCCATGTCCGCCGGCCCCGACCACTGTCCGCAGCCCGCGTCCGCCGGCTTGGATTGTCGTTCTTCCCACTCTCCTCTTCTCGCTCCCCTCTTCGTTCCCATCGTTCATCTTTTGTTTTCCTTTTTTTTTTTATTTTGCTGATTTGCTTCTTTTTTTTTTGTAAGAAGGCTAACGGAAGTAACGGAATCTGCGAGTAAAATTAAAAGAGGGGTACGTTCCGAACTTTTCCAAAACCTCAGGGGTATATTGCGGAATAAGTTTTTTTTTGGGGCACCATCCGGAAAAGCCCAAAACTCAGGGGCACCATCCGGAATTTCCCTAAAAAATATAAGCATAATAAATTATTTTATTATTATTTATTATATTTAACATGTTTTATTTTGTTTATATAGGTCCTGATAGATTGGTCAATGCTCGTGGTCCTACTAGAATTTTTATTGATGACCCTCTTATATCGGAGATCGTTGAATTTAAAGCTAGGTAAAATCTTATTAATTAAAATTTTGATGGTTATTAATTTATGTTTCATTAATTTTAAATTTAATTTTTAATTGTAGCCTTATCAAGACTACGGATCCATCTGATCTCAAGAAGATTACTCCCATATCAAGCGGACCTGCTCCTATACAATTTTTGGATGTTAAACTTTGGAAAACAATTGATGAGATATTTGACATCAATGAGGTATTTATAAGCGGTTAACTATATCTTCCTCAACTATTAATTTATTTGAAAACGTTTATTGTATTCACTTTTTTATATCTAATTAATAAAAGTTAATCAAGTTAATTTTTGATATGTTTTCAGAAATGCTATTGTGTTACTATTGGTACTGTAGAAGATATTGATGATAGTTTTGGATGGTACTACAATTCATGCAAACAATGCAAGAAGAAAGTCAAACAAGATGGTGGTGAATTTTGGTGCAACGGTTGCAATCGTGCTGTCAAATACGTGATTCCAAGGTACATATAATATTTATAATTCATATTGATATATTTATAATATATATATATGTTACATATTAATAGCATTGTTCTAAATAATTTATAATTACAGGTTTAAAGTTACTTTGATTGTTAATGACGGGACAACCGTGGCATCATTTGTTATATTTGATAAAGATGTTCAAAAATGGGATGGGAAATCTATAACAACACTTTTAGACTCTATCTCTAAGGTAAATATTTAATTTTTGATTTCGTTATCATTCATTTCAGTATATACTATTATTTTTGTACGTATACATGCATTTACGGTTGCATGTAAAGTCAAGTCATCCGTATACTTGGAAAAACGTAATTTTTTAACTCAATTTTTCTTTTGAGCACCCAAATATTTTTTTCTTATTTGCATTCACACGTAATTTTTTTCCCTGTAACATAGTTTTCATTATCTCAATTTTTTTTGAGCACCCAAATATTTTTTTCTTATTTGCATTCACACGTAATCTTTTTTTTCTTTTTTGAACGTAATACATCTGTTAACATAGTTTGTTAAGATTACATTTTTTAAAATTAGGGAGCATCTTATATATATGGATAATAATATTGTTATTTCTGAACAAAATCTTATATGTTTCAATCAAAAACAAAATCTTATTAAAGATAACCATATGTTATATTCATTATTAGATATTATATTTACAGAATATGTATAAGATTTTGTTAAGATTACTATTATTCAATTATTTTCGTTGTATAATATATTCCTATATTTTTTTATTTGTTATTACAAGATGATAATAGTAGAGAAGTACCACAAGAAATAAAGCTGTTTATAGGAAAAACCTTTTTATTTAGATTGGAGATCGATTACTATATTTTGGAAAAAGCTGAAGGCCCGAAAGCATTCACTGTTTCAGGGTTGACCGACAATCAGAAGATGATAGACGAAATGAGACACTTAATATCCCCTTCAATGGTACGTATTAAACATTCACAACATTTATATTATGTTGCCATAATGTAATGTAATGTAATCTGATCAAAAAAAAATGTTGCCATAATGTAAAGTTCTAAACGTATATACTTGCTATAATATAACTATGCATTGATAAGTTTTTTTATAACAGTCCAATGCAGAATCATCTTCTCCTAAAGCAGACTTGGAGCCGAATTCAATCTCATCATCTAAGCGTCCTTATGAAGTCATCAACGTCGAAGATCAACCAAAAGATAAAAGTGATGGCCAAATTTCAAAATCCCGTAGAAAAGTTATCAAGGGAACAAATAGCTAGAGTACTATGATTTTACGTTATTTTCTTTTAAGGTTGTTATTTTGTGATTGATATTTCTTTTACCAGGTTTTTTTTTTTTGAACCTCTTTTACCAGTTGTTGATTAGTAAACTATACTATTTATCTCATTGAGTAATTTTAATTATATTTTTATCTGGAAAATATGTAGAGTGCATATATCTAATTTGACCAAAAATAAATTAGTTGCCAATCATATCTAATTAGTTGCCGTAGTATCCATATTATCAAAGCATATCTCCTTTCAATAAAAAAAGGATAGACCCTAACCAACGAACCATAACTCAAAATAATAAAATGACATTAATAAATAGAATATATGATAGACAATAACCTAATTAATATATTCAATAGGCTAAAATAATTTAATACATACCACATAAACAATGATATTATATCCGAATATATCATTATATTTGTAAAAGTGATATTATATTGGTTTGTAATTTAATATATCCAGTGGGTAAGGTATTTTAATTAGGCTTATAAGATCTTACATAGTTGCCTTAGTATCCATGACATTAATTCATAATATGTATAGATTATAATGATCAATACGTAAAACGTAACCTAATAAACATGTTTATATTTTTGGATGCGTATACTTTTTCTGACTAATAAACATGTTTATATTTTTGATCCATATATAAAACGTAACCTAAATATATTGATACTGTATAAGATTTTGTACATAATACATAATATACGCACATCTATAAAACTATAAAGAAGAAACATTGTGGCAATGAATGCCCTTCATTTTATACAAAAGCCAATGTTTCAAGCATTATACTGGGTGGGTCCTCTTAATCGAATTGAATGCATCATCTATAATACTCGGCTGCACCCAATTAGCATCTGTGTTACATTGTGCCGCCTGTTTGCTTTAATACTTAATCTGCAATTTAATCTACAAGACGTTATTTTGCAGAAGAGGCGTTGAACCAGCCAAAGACGTTACATCTTCATCTAAGCTTTTATAACGGGGCACACTGGATTTAAGGTGAAGAATGAGGCGTTGAACAATCAATTTGTAAAGCGTCCTTGCTGGTGATACGCGCATCCCGTCCTTCCCTCCGAAATTTCGCCGACAAGGTTGCCTTCGCCGTTCGTTCCTCCTTCCTCGCTACCTGTTTCTTCCTTGCCGCCACTACTCAACCGGCGTTTGCCAAAGACAGTCTAATCGGAGTGACAGCGACTCCGACGCTCACTCCGACCCGCACGCCGGCACGCAACCCTACTGGACTCCAAGGCCCGCCGACAAAGCTTCTCTCCTTCGAAAGAAGGCATTTTTCTTCACCCAAAATCTCGAGAGGACAGAGAAACGAAACCGGAGAGCGACATGGGAGGCGATGGCGGTGGTGTGAGGAAAGAAGAAGAACAAGACGGCGTGTCTGTGCATTCTCCTTGCAAGGCTCCTCCTTCCTCTGCTTCCTCTCTTTCCAAGGTGCCTCCTTTATAATCCCTCTTTCTCGATTTTTTGAATTTTGGGGTTTGATGTCTTAATTCTGTGGACTAATCTGAACGACCATGATTGATTGTCGTCTAATTTGGTTTTGATGTGGATTTGCAGGAGCAATTACAGGTCGAATTGGAGCTTAGGTTTTTGGAAGCCCTTGAAATCTACCCTCCTGGCAAATTGAAAGGTTCCTTTGCTGAACTAAACCCTATTATTATGATCAAATCTCTGTTCCCATTCTAGCTGAATTTGCTATTTGTTAGTCATGAGATGCCAATAGGTCAGGAACAAAAGTTGTAATTTTTATCGGTGAATAAAGCTGGGAATTTGATTTGCGGAGTTGTAGTGAAAGTTGTAAGTTTACATGTCAATGTTAGTGTGCAGTTTGTAAGGTGTTTAGCACGTTTTTGATGTTTGCAGGCATACATCGGCACTTTGTGCTTTATGGCCTAATGGAGTATTTGAGAAGAAGGTTTGTACTTACATGTTTCTTTGTTTCTAAAACTCTACAGATCAATTGAGTTTAGCTGCTTAATAATCCAATGTGAAATCTGCAGCTTTGATCGCCAGTTCACTTCAGAAGAGGTTTTGCAACTGCTAGATCGGTTCTACAACTTGGATATGGTGGTGAGTGTTGAATCTTTATGTTTCGTTTGCAGGCTCTCTGGATCCAAGTCTCTAGGTTGGCAGTGAACATAGAAACGGTAGCTCCTTGATTCTTGCATTTTTTGCACAAGATCCACCTTTGAATTGGGTGGTGGTATCTGAATGGATGAAAATTGAAAAGATGGTTTTTGCCCCCAAATCTCTTTTTTTTTTCCTTTCTCTCCCTCTCCAGTTCATCTTGCATTGCTAAAAATCTTATCTAATTTTCCAGGGCAAACCCTGTAGCATCTTTGGAGCAAATTGCCCAGAGTAGGTCATGAGCATGCAGGTGAAGCCATATTTATGAACTATAGAAGACCAAATGAAATTTTTCCACTTCAAAAGGTCATGAGCATGATGCAGGTGCAGGTGTTTTTTGGGCATTTTCTTGAGTGTGATTGTAGTTCGAGCTCAATTTCTTTTGTTTCTAAAAACAACTCCTTAATTTCAATTTCTGCTATGAACTAAAGGGTATTCTGGCTCTTCCCTTCAGTTGGGTGAGGAAATTGTTGGCTAAAGCTAGGTTTGAAAGCCTATTTTCTAGTTTCTGAAATTTAGCTGTTGACGTTGCTGAGATATGACTTGCATGAAGTTGGGATCCAAATCTAATGCCTTTTAGAGAAAAGGGCAAGCTTGGTATGTTACTATCCCAAACTTTTCTTTCATAATGTCTGCATTTTATCACAGAAAAGGGGCTGATTGCTACTTTCCTATGTTGTCAATTGTCATGTTCATAGCTGTGATCTAAAAAGGTCAAGAAATGGAGGTATATTGTGTGGATTGGATTAGATAGAATTTCATTTCGTTCCAATTAGGCCAGTCAAGTTTTGAATAAAGAATGCATTCCTTAGAAAAGAGCACTCAATTGCTGAGTTATCGGACCCACCCCTGCTCATCAGGCCATCATGCGTTGGGGTGTCATAGTAATTGAATGAGAGAAAATCATGTAAGAGAAAACATGAATTATTTAAAACAGAAAGCTAACACTGTATGTACTACATAATGCCAGTACCTGTGTATAAAAACTAGCTTGATTTGCCTTCATATCCTCATGAATCATGATATGCCTGCTTCACGCTTTGGTTTCTAGGATATTTAAAGTTGTGTCAGTGTGGTTAAGGCTTTAAAATGACCATATCACTCCCAACTTGCCATGTATTGCATGTGAATTTGATGACAGAACGGCATTGCTACATGAACAGATTATAGTGTTCAAGCTGTTGTCAGCTGGGTACTATCAGAATTTTTTGGAAGCCAAAATGTGTCCATTATCGCTGAAGAAGACGCTCAAATGCTTTCAGAGGCTAAGTCATCAGGTTTATTGGATGTTGTAGCCAAGCTCAAAAATGCTATTTGTCCATTAGTCTTTTCGCCTATGCTGGCTCAAGTTATATTATGCATGAAACTAAATGCTTTGTTATGATTTGGAAATGGACAGAATTGCAGCTGCTACTGCTACAGATGAGGTCATGTCAATCATTGCAAGGTTACATGAGGAGAAAGCCGCTATAGAATTGGATGCTCAACAGTATGAGAGGATTTTAGAAGAAAAATCTGCTTATGATGTTGAAGAAATGGATGTTCTCAAAGAAATCATTATTAGAGCATACACTATCAAGGGGATTACCCCTTTCCTCTTCCTTATTTTATCCATTTTTTATTAAAAGAGATGATCCTCTTGATAGTGGGGTGAAAGAGAGGATCCCCTCATGGGAGAGGAATGGGGTTGATTCCTCTATGGGTAGAGGAATGTGCACATTGGCTTTTATGCATTCCTCTCCCCATTCATCCAATCAAAATTTGACATGTGTCTCATCTAACAACTACATTCATTTATTTTCATTACAATGTAACATTAACAAATTACAAATAAAAATATCTTAAAAAAGATATTTTAAAACGCAAAAAATTAAAAGAATAATTCTTACAATTTTTTTCGTCTATAAATTGAACCTAATATTGCATACCTTTTTCATCTATCAACTACAATCATTTATTTTTATTACAATTACTCATTATTAAATTACAAACAATAATATTAAAAATATGATATTTTAAAAAAAACAATTCCTACATCTTTTTTTGTCTATAAAGAAGTGCATACGACTCTAAAGAACGACTTAGTCGATCATATCTGGGAGAAGTTTAAGGATTTGGCATCGGATTCGGATTGTGATTAAATTCTTCTGACAAAAATGTTGTTATTTATGCTTAATGTTTTCATTTTAAATCTTATTTTATGTTGTTGTTTGTATTATCTTAATGTTAATCAAGATGTAATTATTAGTAGTAATCAATTTATATTGTCATAAGTAATATATTTTTTTATTGAATGTTAAATTAATTAATTAATTAATTAAAATCATAAGGAGTGAATAAATCATAAATTGATAATATGAATATGTGGTTAGATATATGTATAAAAAATTGGAAGAGAGGAAAGGAAATGATCCTCATTGTTGTGGGTGGAAATAGAGGAAGAGGAAGAGGAAAGAGTGGAGTAAAATATAGGGTAGGTGAGGTGTCAAAAGGAGGTGAGGAGAGAGAAAGTAAAGAGAGGATTGAGTCTCCTCTTGATAGTGTATGCTCTTATCAACCCACATACCCGAAGTTCTTATTTTATTTCTATTTTTTTATTGATAATGTACTAATGTGGATTCGGGCACTATTGCATTTCAACTGAACAGTAGTGCCTCTGAAGAAAGCCGCTAGCTACACTTTGTTTGGGGTATTTAAGTACAGTAGTTCACACTTTCATCTTCACATACTGTACTACTTAAAAGAGGGCAGGCTATAGGCCTTCACCCTAAACATCCAAATAGGAACTTGGATAAAAAAGAAGGCAGCTTTATTAAAGGATTTTGGGCCTATTGTACCAAACCTGTAAAAAGTCCAAAATTATGGAAAAGATTCTGCAGGAGAGCAACCCTTCTTTGAAATGATACAAATGAACACATAATCCTGCATTATGAGTCTGAGAAATCAGTAAATAGAGAGAGTGAAAGAGAAAGGGCATTTACACCATCAGATCAGAAAAAAAAAAGGGCATGTACACCAAATTAATATATCTATATGAGTAAATAATACATCTATATGAGTGAGAGAGAAAGGGCATGTACACCAAATTAATACATCTATATGAGTAAATAATACATCTATATCAGTTGAGAATGTAGTATTTATACCTTTACGGTTGAGTTTGGTGCAAACCCATAATTAATTTCTATTTTATAAATATCATTAGGGGTTAATTAGTTTCATTCGACCTCCCACTAACATAAAGTAGTCCGTATCATTCCACCGAAAAAAAAGTAGTCCGTATTAATTTAGAAATTGAGAAAAATAAATTTTAAATTTTTAAAATGTTTAATTTCAGTTGTGTCTTTTTTCCACCAAAACAAACCTATGTATACCCCAAATTAATGGTACATATCTATAAATTGATTAGGCAATCAAAATTAATAGGTTACATTCTTTGTAGTACATTTTCGTAGTACATTGTTAAAGTTGGATGATGCGTTATATTTCATCCCAATAGTGGACCTATATGTTTCCAATTTACTATTTTCAAATTAAAATCTATAAAGCTATAAAAAGTGGAGTATAACATACACCAATGATTTTGTATGCCATATTTTTTCATACAACTAATGATAATTTTTATTCATACAATATGTTTTATTGGATAATTTTGTTGCTATATAATCTATATTTATAAAGTGAACAAATGATTAATATTTTCTACCATACAAAGAAAAACTTTAGCGATCTTTTATATGATTTATATCTACATTAATACTTTAGGGTGATAGGGTCGTTTGACCAATGTTGTTATTTTTTCATTTAGATGAGATCAATTGTACTAATGTTTTTAAAATTTCATTATTTTTTAAGTACGTGGTAGTATTGTGTATATAAAGCAGGAGCATACCAATAAGAATCATGATCAATGTTGATGCACGGGCTTCATAAGTTTTATTGTTCAAGGTAGGCTAGGGTAGCAGAGGGCTTGACATAAATGTATTTCTTGGAGTCATGCTACCCTTATAAGAATCATACATTTCTAGGTCCATCAAAAGATAAAGTAGTCAAGCAAAAAACTCTATACTTCAGTTATAAGAAAGATGATTAGGCTACTGTCGAGTCCATCTGTGATATCTCAACTCTGGTGTATTCTACCACTATACTGCAAAGATTGTCAAGTTCATTTACGGATCCCTTCTCATTTACATTTTTTGGTCGAAAGACTAATATACTTGACACCAACTCTCATTCTTTCTTTTTAAGAATCATCTGAGAAATTGTAGAATCTTATACATATTGTTTTGACCCCTAGGCATATATCCTTTCAGCTTGGTTTCGTGCATCGCATTGTAGTATTTTCGTCTTCACCTTGGAGAACTTACGCATTGTCTAATTGAAGAATACTACTATAACTTCCAAGGACAAAAAAATTTTCTCCACCGTAGTACATACGCATTGTCACAAATGAATTCGAGCAGAAAAACAAATACCTATTGTATTTAGTCTCTTTCAACAACACCCTATCCCCAACAACCGATGCACGGGCTCTTTCCCTAGTACTGACATACATATGAAACGTTAGGGTTAATAAATGTGCATGTGAATTATGCTGTGAAACTTAGATAGTACGTAAGTGTACGTACGTCACACGTACAATAAATGCAATAAATATCGTATAAAGGTTGACGTTCGACAACATATGCAGGCTGACCTTCAGCAAGGACCCGGAAACCCTCTCGGTCGGCCTCCCAGAGAACCCATTCGCAGTGGCGTTCGACTCAGCAACCGAAACCACCCTCCAGAGGCTACTCTACCCGGGCTTCCTACGGCGGATCAAGAAGTTCTTCAAGCTTGGGATCGAGAAAAGGCTTATGACAAGCCTCGGGATAGTGGAGCGCTACATGACCGAAGCCCTCGACGCCCGCAAGGAGAATCCCTCCGACGACCTCCTCTCACGATTCATGATCAAGCGTGACGTCAACGGCAAAATCTAATACGGAGTAATATTTTATCTCAAATTTTTTCTATCTGTGGGCATTCAATATAAGGAAGCAGCCACCTTCTAAGAGGAAAATGAATTCTCTCTCTTCTCTCTCCTCTTTTCCCTCAGCTATCTCCTTTGATACTTCCAACCTTAGGGTTTCACCCCTTCTCAGCCGCCTCTCTTCTTCCATCTCGTTTGCCCTCTTTTGCCTTCTCTTCACCCTCAACCTTGGCCCTAGCTCCGATTACATCGATTTAGGGTCTGATCCTTACCTTCCTTCTACCAATTCCTCCTTCCAATGGTGGTTTTCGTGCCTCCATGTCTTCGAGTTTTGGAGTTCCTGTTGCCTGGCGGCCCCTTTGGTGGATGGCGTCCTCCTCCTGCTGCTCGGTGCCGGCTTCGAACCTCCTGACTATCGGCTTTCTGGTTGGCCGTGGTGGCTCCTGGGCTGGGTATTGCTGTTTCGGTGCCCGTCATCTCCTTCTCAGATCTACTGTCTCCATCTCCAGCTCTGGATCTGGGATTCTTCGCTTGTCCGGGTTCCCTCCTTCGGGTTTCAGATCTGTGGATCTTGCCTAATGGTAAACTCATCTCTTTCACCTTCTTCGATTTATTTTGATATCTTCTCTTTCCAGATTTGTAGTCGCCATTTTTTTGCTTGGCATGTTGTTTTGAATATTATCCTTTTGCTGCTCTTTCCCTCAAAATTTCTTTCTTTCTTCTCTTTCCATATGAATATATCTGCTTTGATTCCTGTCTTGCCGTGTTTATCTGTTATTAGAATTCTGTCGCATGTTTTTTTGCATCTTGCTATTTTCTTCTTCCCCTGCTCTGTTTTGCTTCTTTACTGTTTTATTCCTTGCTACTTATCTCCTTTCCTGTTTAATAGTGAAGCTTTATCCTTCTGTGTTCTTCCTTCCTATTTGTTCTTATCTACTTGCTTCTTTCTTTTCGCTACTTTTTTCTTCTTTTTTTGCTGCTGTTTTTTCTTTTGTGCTACTTTCTGCTGGTTTCTGTGGGTTACTTGGATGTGTATGTTGCAGGGTTTCGTCTCCATCTGTGGCTGTTTGTTGCTTCTGATGCGTTCTTTGATTCTCTCTTCCCCTGCAAATCCTGCTAACTCTTGGGAAACAGCTATTTCACTCATCTTGATCTCCTGGATTGGTAACACTTTGAATCTCTCTTTCACTACAAAACTTTTTACCCTTTTCTCTTCACTATTACTTGTCTTCCTTTACTGGGATGCTTTTGTGTATCCTTGTCGAGTTGAGGACCTGTTTTGTGAAGGGGTAGGGGTGATTGACCCTTATTACACCTGCTGGTATGACATGTTACTTCACATTTATATGAACCTTGAACCTCAAACTTCTGATGAAACTTTGCTGAACACTCATTATCACACTATATACAGCTGCTTGCTCTATATAAATGAGTTGAAAACTATGCTGGATGCCAAGATGCAAGTGCTCCCCTTTGGACAGAGTTGTTTCTGTCCTTGGGTTGAGGTGTTGCTCCCTATGCTTCCAGAAACTTGCTACTTATGTCAGTTTGGAATTGTTGGGTTTGGTCCCTGGTTTAGGCTCCTCCAGTTCCCTGGAGTTGAAGCTTTACTGTTGGCCTCTCAACACTTCTATTCTTTGTCATATGATGAAATTTGGATATTTCTGGTGTACCAGAAATACCTTCTGAGACCTCAAGAGAACTGGCAAAATAAACCATTCACTCTTACCCATTGTTCAAAATTTAGTTTACATCCTGTACAAATTCTTAATGCTTACTTTTGTTTCATTATGCTGGTTGACTACTACAGACTCATTGTTCATTGTCATAATCACATTTTTCTTAACCATTGCTCCAGTAAGTTCACTTTCACCACTTTGATTTGTTTGTCTCTTACTCCTTGTTGTAGCAAATCCTCCTTCACCATCTCATTTTGCTATGTTGTTCACCAAAACTACTTCTGCTCAAATTTTAGTACTCTTGCAATCTTAAACTTTGTTTGGTTCTTCAGGGAAGAGGTCTGTCCTCTTTTTCTGAGTCATAACCAAATCATCATTGGTACTATTTGTCTAAAACAATTCCATCTTTCAAAATTGCATATAGATTATTTATATCAACTCAGTTGTTGCTCTAAAATCAGTTTTCTCGTCCTATTGTTGCCCAGAACTGATAGTCATCAACGTATAAGCTCCCATGACAACTTGAAATACATTGCATTACCGCGGATTTATGTTTTTTGGAAAAACGTTGATCCATATATTGGTTGGTTTTGCCTCCATCTGAACATTAGTTTTCCTTGCAATATTCACTTAAAATGGTGCCTTTGCTTTGCAGAATTGTATTATTCTGTAATCCCTCTACTTATGGTGTCTTGTCCTATCACTTTCTCAATTGCACCTGAATATTTCAAAAGTAAGGCTCCTTCAAACTTCTTGTTAGAAGACTTACCCATACTCTATCAAATTTGCTTTCAGCTGTGTGCTTATTCAGAATTTTGCCTGCTCTCTTGGTACAGGACAGTTAACCTCAATCTTATGACTAATTCTTGTTACTACATCACAATATTTGACTACCCAGGTTCAACCCAATTCATAATAATTTCGTGGTACAATTGTGCTCAATTTTCTCTGTCTCCTATGATCGTTTACCTTCACTGTTTCTTTTGCAGATCTCTCTATTATACAACAATCACAAAGTTTGTATCCAGAGCTACCCACTCTGTACCTCTTGTTTTTTCTGGAATCACGATAAACTTTGTACTCTTCACAATTATGAAAGGTTATTTTCAACAGTCTATGTCTCCAAGCTTTTGTTGGCATATGAGTTGTAATTTGCTTAAACTTACTACTACTTTAAGACGTCTGCAAAAAATGTTACAGCTCAATACTGCCCTATTTTACATTCTTGTACCCGTGAAGAACTGTCTTCTTTTCCTCAATCATGATGCTGCCTGGTTTGTCCAGGCGCATCTTCAACACAATTGTTGTTGTTCTTGTAATAAGATTTCATACAACTGTACACCTATGCTATCACCTTCTCAAGCAACATTACATTTCTATGTGTATACTGGTCCTCTAATTGACCTTGGTAGTTTGTTCATTTGCATAATTCAAACTTCACATTTCTTTGAATGGTACCTTATAAAAGTTGTATTATGACTGTCGCCTACTGGAACGTGAGGGGGATTAGGAGAGCTAATTTCTGGGATGAAATTGCTTTCCTACGAAAACTTAACAAAATTGACTTCTTATGTCTTGCGGAGACTAAAACAACAATTCAACCTACGGACTCGATCATTAAAAAAACTGGTTTTCATCAGTGTATCTTCTCACCTTCTATTGGCACAAAAGGGGGCATTGCACTCTTTATTCTAAAAAACGAGTTCACTCGTAAATTTCAATTGCTACTTCAATAGACCAATTACATTATCATCAAAAACAATGACGCACTTAAACCGCTAGTTTTAGCATTTGTTTATGCTCCTTCCCGCGAGGAAGATAAAACTATATTTTGGGAATCGTTCACAGAAATGCTTAACTCCCTAAATTGTCCTTTTATCCTTATTGGAGATCTCAATGAAATTGACTGTTCTAATGACAAAATGGGTGGGCTACCCCCAACTCCTAACAGGTTTAATCGTCTCCTGACTATTCAAAACACCTTAGGTGTTCTTAAT
The DNA here is from genome assembly GCA_963924305.1 of Polygonum maritimum. NCBI lineage: Eukaryota > Viridiplantae > Streptophyta > Magnoliopsida > Caryophyllales > Polygonaceae > Polygonum > Polygonum maritimum. The sequence continues at coordinate 38,258,715 of OZ002732.1, read as the reverse complement.
ACTACAACTACTGGATTCCCTTTTACTTGGCGTAAAAGCGGTATCTCAGACCATAACACCTTTGAACGGTTGGATCGGGTCCTAATTCACCAATCTTTATTAACAACCTTCCCACATATACAGACACATCATCACCCCTTTACCACATCAGATCACTGTCTGATTAGTTTTAATCTCGATAAACATAAAAAATACTTTAAATACCCCTTCCGTTTTGAGAACGCTTGGATCACAAAGCCAGAATTTTCGGACCTCGTCAAGAAAGTCTGGCGTTACAAAATGAATGGATCATTTATGTTTAAAATTACCCAGAAAATGCAATTACTCAAAAAATACTCCAAAAATTGGGCTAAAAAACACATTAATAATAACTTTGAACAATTGAAAATTTCGGAACAACAATTGCAGGATCTCCAGTCAAGCTTACTTCGAGACCCGTCAAATTCGCAGATTTTAGAGAAATTATAACAACACCTGAATAAATATAACGCTCTCATTGAATTTCACCATAGATTTTGGCAACAACGGGCTAAAATAACGCACCTTCAAAATGTGGATAAAAATACAAAATATTTCCAAACCATCTCTAAAATTAAACGATTCAAGCAGAACATCTTTTCTTTCCAAACATCTGAAGGAATAAACATTACGGAACATGATAATATCTCACAAAAAATTACCAAAGAATTAACTAAGAGATTCCAAATTAATCCAGCTTGTGCTCAAACTCCGGGTGATTTAGATATCATCCCAACAATGGTAACCGCACTAAATAATGTACAACTTGCAAAATCACCAACGCCTGTAGAAATCAAAAGTTCGGTTTTTGACCTTGCGCTTGATAAAACGCCAGGTCCCGACGGGTTTACTGCTGAATTTTTCCAACAATTTTGGCCGACAGTTGGCTCATCACTTATCCTTGCTGTGAACGCTTTTTTTCACTCGGGACTCATGTTGCGTTCAATGAACAAAACGTTTATTGCGCTAATTCCTAAAATAGACACACCACAAACTATTAACCATTATCGTCCGATAAGTTTATGCAACACTATTTATAAAGTCATCACTAAATTACTCTCTAACCGTATCACCAACATACTTCCACAAATAGTTCACCCTCTTCAAAGTGCCTTTGTTAAGGGTAGACTTATTCAAGATAATATTCTTATAGCGCATGAAATTTTTCATTCATTTCACAAAAAGAAAAAGGGCCGGGTTGGATGGATGGCCATTAAGCTAGACCTTGAAAAAGCATATGATAAATTAAACTGGAACTTTATCCGACTAATTTTGACAAAATTTGGTTTTCATCCAAAATGGATCGACCTAGTCATGACATGTATTACGACATCCTCTTCTTCAGTACTAGTTAACAATGAACCGGGTTCTGAATTCTCTCCTCAATGTGGAATTCGACAAGGGGACCCAATGGCACCTTTCATTTTCGTTCTGGCAATGGAATTCCTTTCTAGGACCCTTCAGAATGAGGCTTCATCCTCTACTAAACATGTTGGCATTCAACTTGTCAAAAATGGAACTATAATTCCCTTCCTCAGCTTTGCTAATGACACTATAATTTTTGCCCAAGCAAACAGTGAAAATGTTCAATACGTTAAACAATTTCTTGATAATTTTACCCGTCTTTCAGGTCTATCAATTAATTACCACAAAAGCTCCTTTCAAACGTCTGCTAATATCTCAATGGACTCTTTTGTCTCCCTTGCAAGTATCCTTAATATCCAGGTTACGTCTTCAATGGAAAAATATCTTGGCATTCATATCTTCAAAGGTAGGGTGCAGAACAGTATGTTTAATAACACAATAACTAATCTTCAAAAACAGCTCTCCCAATGGAAGGCTAACTCCATTTCTCAAGCTGGAAGAGTGGTCCTTATCCAATCATGTTTATTAAGCAAAGTTAATTATCTCATGCAAAGTTTCTTACTTCCGCAAGGAACATTAAACCAGATTGACAAAGTAGCAAGATCATTTTTCTGGAATAAATTTAATACTAATCATCACCCTCTTCTAGGTTGGGAGAAAATTTGTACTCCTAAAGAACAGGGTGGATTAGGATTAAAATCTGCTCTTAATATAAACCTTGCTTTACAAATGAAACTGTTATGGAAACTTGTTGCTCAGCCTGATAACATTTGGGTGAAAATTGTATCTGAAAAATATCTCAATAATCAATCACTTTCTCAATATCAAAAAAAGAATTGTTCTTGGCAATTTGGCCGTCTTTTAAACCTACGTGATCAATTATTTCCTGGAGTTCAGTGGTTGGTTGGGAATGGAGCCTCCATTAAATTTTGGTCTGATCCTTGGGTCCCCAACACTGAACTTATCTCATTCTTTGACAATATTGATATGAACCTAAGAGTCTCAGCCTTTATTCTACCCAACTACTCCTGGGATGTGAATGCTTTAAATCAAATCCTGCCACCACAAATTGTACATACCATTTCCCAAATAAGAATTCCAGTTACCACTTTTGAGGATCGCCTAATTTGGCTTCCGGCTAATGATGGTATTTTTTCGGTCCGAACAGCATCAACTCTAATTGCAACACCAAACTCTGCTCCTAGAGATGACATCTCTTGGATCTGGAAAACCAAACTTCCACCTAAAATACATAACTTCCTCTGGAAAGCCTGTGTTGATTGTCTCCCAACTACTGATAGGCTTAACAGATTTGTCAACTGCGTCCCGAACCGATGCTCGCTCTGCGATTTATCAGATGAAAATTTAAATCACTTTTTCTTCGAATGCACATTCACCCAATCCATGATTGCTAGGCTGGGAATTCTTCTAAAGTACACCTTCCAACTTACTACTTCTCAATCCTTTGCAGTTAATATTCAAAACACTCTAAAACAAAATACGTATAATACCCCTCTATGCTTCCTGTGGTGGTTTTTATGGGCACATAGAAATGCAATACTTTTTGACCCTTCCAGAATTAACCCGGCAAAGCTTCCCTCAGATCTTGCCTTTTCACAGTCCTTTGAGTGGGACAGTGCTCAGCAGAATTGTTCAAACAAAATTAATAAAAGACCGCTAAGGAAAATTCAAGGGGTTTGGAAGAAACCTCCTACACAATTTATCAAATTAAATTTTGACGCTTCTAAACGTGGAAATGGAAATTCCTATGCCGGATATATCCTTAGAAATGAACATGGCCAGATTTTGAAATGTGGCAGGACCGAACTTTCTAATCTTTCTGTTGTTCAATCAAAAGCTTCTGCCCTTCTTGTTGCACTACAAAATATAAATATTGCCTCTTGCTCTAAAATAATTATTGAAGGCGATAACTTAACAGTTATCAATTCATTGAAGCGGCTTTGGAAAATCCCTTGGGAAATCCTATCTATCATAAACGACATTAGAAACCTTCTTTCGCATCTTCCTCATGTTGTTTTTTTACATTGTTTCAGGGAGTGCAACCAAGCAGCCGATTTTCTTGCCAAGCGTCAAGTTAATCTTACTAGTCTTAATAACGCTTTGTCTACTCTTTCTACCTCCATTCACCTTTTTCCTTTTTTATCTGTAATCCAGCTTAAAGGGTTGTTGAGTCAGCAACCCGGGCTGTTTCATTTTTTTAAGATCATCCGTTGTGATGATTTAGGCTGGCCTTGTAATAATCTGGTAGCCTAATGTTTGCTTGTATGAGCTAATAGCTCTTCTATCAAAAAAAAAAATATAAGGAAGCAGCCGATCATTAAAAGAAATACAACGATTGAGTATATGTAGCATAATAAGCAGTTTTATTAGGACGTACAACGATTCAATCATTATAAGAAATCAAATGATACAAACATAACACAAATATTACGTTCAACATTAGTACGTCGTTGCCTCGGCCAACGATTATTAGATATTACGTACGTAATTAAAATACCATATTAGTACATTCAAATGATATTATATTACGTAATTAATATTAGTAATTAAAGGTTTCAATTTCATTGATTAGGCTTTATTTCATTGATTCAAGTGTCATTAGTACGTTCAATATTGATTAGCGTTTTTTTATGTTTATTTGTAAGGTATTGACTGTTGTTATCAAATGTATGTAGTATAGCAAGAAGTATTACGTATATCTTAACAAAATCCTATAATTTTCAACCAAAAAATAAATCTTAAAGATATAACCATATCTTATTAAAGGTAACCATATCTTATATTCATATTAGATATTATATTTACACATACATAGAGCCCTACATCTAATTAAAGATATAACCATATCTTATAGTCATTATTAGATAGATATTATTTTACACGTACTAGCTATAGGTTTCAATTTCTTCTATATTACTCCATACATAGAGCAATCGAAGGTTTTGTTTCAATTTCTTTTACATATTTACACGTACATAGAGCTATATTACACGTACATATATTGATTACTCCGTACAGAGAATGAATACAATGAACAAAAAGCGGAAATGGGATACAGCTCAAGCTCCAAGTTCACCTATGAGATCAAGTGCAAGAGATAACCCTAATTGTAAGTCCGTCTTTAATTTTATGTTAAATCTACTATACTGATAGATTAATACTCAATTATTATTACACAAAATCAACTACAATTATGCCGTGCATGTATTGGGATGGTCTATTAATTGTGCTATTGATTAATTCTTAATTATGCCGTAGTACCAAGATCACAGTTTGTTCATCTATGAATTGTGTTATTGATGATGCTCCTCCTACTCATTGGATTATCCATTACTATATATTTATTATTATATTTTTTTTCTTCTTATTTCTCAGCATCTATAATTTTTGGACCCTCATCTTCCAATCAAGATCATGTAACCTCAACCCTTGCTATTTCATATTTAGATGATCACACATCTAATGCAGGTACGTTAAAGTACAATTTTTTGTTCAAATAAGTAAGTTAAAGTACAATTGAATAATACAATTTTGTCATTACAAATATTATCAATGCCATAACAAATACTAATATCATCTCTATCTTAGATTCAAATGAAGACAACGATTATCTAGCTTCTGAACGTGATGATGACGATTTTCTAGAATCAAGTGATGACCAACCTCCAGTAATGCAAGATTATGATGGTACAAATTCCCTCCTCTTTAATCGATACTCATATCACATATAACCATTAGCTTATATAGTTTTATCTTATTAGGGTATTGGGATATCGGTGATCCAACATGGCTATGTAAACATTGTGGGGCAATGATGTGGTACGAAGAGAGATCTATAAAAAGCAGAAACAAGAAGAAACCGTTTTCTTCTAAAGAGCAACCAAAGAAAACAATATTTTCACAATGTTGCTTAAAAGGAAAGGTTCAGTTGCCGTTTCTGAAAAACCCTCCACCATTACTTGATTATTTGCTCAAAACGAGCGATACACAAGGAAAAAACTTCACAGAAAATATTCGTGGATATAACATGATGTTTTCATTTACATCATTGGGGGGGAAATTTAAGCAAGTTGAATCCGGAAGAGGACCAATTGCTTATAGATTACATGGTCAAAACTGTCATTTAATAGGAAGCTTGATGCCTCCAGATGGTGAATCTCCAAAATTCTGCTAACTTTATATTCATGATACTGAGAATGAGGAAAACAATTGCATTCATGCTCTCAAGTAAGTTTATCCCTTTATTTATTTACTCTTGGGTCCTATTTGTTTGCTTATAGTTTGAACACTCTTTTTCATTAATCATTGAACGTCCAAATCTAATAAATCTATTCCAATAAATATAGTATATAATATTAGTAGTGTTTTTAGGGCTAACTCAAATTCAATTTTGTATTTAACTTTTTAATATTTGTGCAGTTCAAAGGGGAATAGTCCCTACAAATCTGAAATTGTTTCGGCTTTGAAGGCTATGATTGATACCCACAATCCTCATGCTAAAGCATTCAGAATGGCAAGGGATATTTTCAGCCAAAATTCATATGCAGATGTTACAATGAAGCTTTTGCACTCAAGGGAAACTGATGCTAGGACATACAATTTGCCTACAACATCGGAAGTAGCAACACTTATAGTTGGTGATGTTGACAGTGCGGTTGATCATAGAGATATAGTTCTCCATAAACAATCAGGCGGTTTGAAAAGAATAAATGAGTTGCATGCTTCATATCTACCCCTCCAATATCCGTTGCTGTTTCCATATGGTGAGGATGGGTTTAGAATCAATACTCTCTTAAGTAATGTTGGAGATGTTTCGAAGCGTAAGAGGATAAGGTTGAGTATGCGTGAGTTTTTTGGATTTCGAATTCATGAACGCCCTTTCGAATCGAAAACTCTTTTTCGTTCAAGAAGGTTGTTCCAACAGTTCTTAGTTGATGCCTACACTATGGTTGAATCTGATAGGATCAACTATCTTCGAACACATCAAAAACAACTGAGATCACATATGTACAAAAGTTTGATTAAGGCATCAACTGAAGGGAACAATGATGCATCCTCTACAGGAAAGCGTATAGTTCTACCTTCTTCTTTTACTGGAGGTGCTAGATACATGATACAAATGTATCAGGATTCAATGGCTACTTGCAATATTTTTGGCTATCCCAAGTACTTTTTAACCTTTATATGCAACCCTCAATGGCCAGAGATCACAAGATTTGTTCAAGAAAGAGGTCTTCGATACGAAGATCGTCCAGACATAGTATGTAGAGTATTCAAGATCAAGCTCGACGACATGATCAAAACATTGAGAGAGAAAAAGTGGTTTGGAACAATAAAATCAGGTTGGTTATCCTTTAATCGAATAAACTCCTATAAGTTTATGCAATTTATATTTTAGACTCTTTTCCAACATCTGGGCTAATTCTTTTATATTATATATAGTATTATGCTACCTCTTGAATATTTGATAGTGAATAAATATATATTGTACGATACATTGAGCATTCATATAATTTTACTATATAGGTGTGCAAATCTACTATATAATAATACTATGTGACTAACCATTATTTAATCTAAATTTCAGTGCTATACACTATTGAATTTCAAAAGAGGGGATTGCCACATGCTCATATTGTATTATTTGTGGACAATAAGGATAGTTCTTCTACGATCGAAGAAATTGATAAAATCATTTCCGCAGAGATTCCAGATCCTATCAATGATACTGATCTATATAACATAGTGTCAAATCTTATGATACATGGGCCATGTGGATCCAATAATAATCAGGCTCCGTGTATGCACAACGGGAAATGCAAGAAGCACTACCCGAAAAGCTTTGTACAGCACACAACAGTGGATGAAGACGGTTTCCCGATCTATAGGAGACGAAGAAATGGCCATACAATACTTAAAGGGACAACTGAAATGGATAATCGACATGTCGTTCCATATAACAGAGATTTATTGCTCCGATATAATGCTCATATCAACGTAGAAAGGTGCAACCAAGCTATGTCCATCAAGTATTTGTTCAAGTATATAAGCAAGGGTCATGATCGCGTAACAATGACATTATCTAATCCAAATCCATCTACTCAGTCCGTTGATAGTGTTGATGAAATCAAAGAATACTTTAATTGCAGGTACGTAGATACATCTTATTCTATTATATACAATTGCATGCACTTGACTACTAGACTAATAAAATATATTGGTATTATCAATATAATTAAGATTTTATAATAATCATGCAACAATAGTACCATATTATAAATATTGTAATATCGCCTAGATGAAAGTACAAACTTGGTAGCTACGTAATTGGTTAGGCAAGTTGATCAATTAATGTGAGTAATTAGATAGTACAATTTTTTTTTATTTGTAACATACTCTATCCACTAAAAATCCAAATTAAGAGAGATTAGATTAACAAATATATATGATTCTATGGAAACGTAATCTTATATATGGACAAGGTAGGTAAATACAATTGTAAGTCCGTATATAAAACGTAACCTAAATATATTGATATAAGATTTTGTTAAGATTTAGACCCAAAATTTTTTTTGGTAAGATTACGCTTTTTTATTAGGTAGTATCTTAGACTATTATATATAGTAGTAAAAAGATTTAGTTAAGATTATGTTTTTTTTTTGTCAAGATTATGTTTTATTTATTTATTTTTAGAGAACGGAGTTATGTTTGTTAATAACCTTATTTAAGCAATTATTGTTTTCCTCCCTTTTGTCTATAGTAAACTATCTTCAACGTAATAAAAAGATAATGAAACAAAATCAAATTCTCTTTCTTACATGATCATTACAAACATATATGGTTGATTGAAGATAAAAAAAAATTGACTGATCAATTTGAAGAGAGCAGTGTACATTTACGTATATATATAGATACAACTAACATGAATACATATTTCTAAGCAAAATATTAATTATCAATACTATAATATGCAATTATAAGACAGGCTAAATATCGTTAAATATAATTACTCATTTGTATTTGGCAGATATGTGTCTTCATGCGAAGCGGTTTGGCGTCTTTTGTGCTTTGACATTCATTTTCGCACTACACCAATACAAAGGTTGAACTTCCATCTCGAGGGTGAGCAAAATGTTATTTTCGACGATGATGATGTTATTGATGATGTCGTCGACAAGGTTGGTGCTAAAAGATCCATGTTTGAGGCTTGGATGGACTACAATAAAAATCATACGGAAGCAAGACATTTGACGTATCGTCAATTTCCAGAAAAATATACATGGTCAGTACAGAAAAATACATGGCAAAAGAGAAAAAATAATAGACCATCATATGGCAGAATTTACAATGCTTCACCCGGAAGCGGTGAAAGATATTATCTAAGAATTTTATTAAATAGGGTAAGAGGTCCAACATCCTATGATGATATTAGGACAATCGATGGTACTATTCATCCTACATTCAAAGATGCATGCTTCGCCTTGGGACTACTAGATGATGAAAGAGAGTATATTGATGGCATAAAAGATGCAAGTTCTTGGGCCACTGCACCTTACCTTAGACATTTATTTGCTATGCTATTGATCTCCGGCAGTATGTCTAGACCCGAATATGTTTGGGCAAACACATGGAAAGAATTATCTGATGATATTCTTGCTTCCAAGAAAAGAAGTCTACAAAATGAAGGTACGTTTTTCCATTATATTAATAGTCATAGCATATACGTATATCACAATTATGTCAATTTGAATGTATATGATATATTGCTAAAAAAAATGTATATGATATACAGATGGTATAATACATGTTACATGTAACGTACATAATTGACTCCTTTAGGTTTAAAATTGTGAGTATTGACTTCAATTTTCTAAATTTGGTTGCAACTTTGAATAATCAAATTGTTGGAGAAAAAAAATTATTTTTCCAATGCGTGAATTTCATACCAGGACACTTGGAGTAACTAACGTCATTCATAAATAAACGTTATTTAACGGTTCAGTATTTTTCTTTTCTTATTGTCCATTGTGCTATTTTATTTAACGTACTTACAAAATTATTGGTTTTATATATTTACAGGCTTACGACTTAGTTAGGAGCAATTGCAAAATTATGCCCTTGCTGAGATTGAAAAACTCCTACAACAAAATGGTGGAGCTCTAGAAAATTACCCATCAATGCCTTTGCCTGATCAGAGCTTGGTTTCAGACGGTCTTAATAAGCTTATTCAAGATGAGCTTCAATATGATAGGGAAAAAATGCTTGATGAGGATGAGGACTTAATTTCAAAATTTACAGATGAACAAAAAGGTGTGTATGATGAAATTATGCAAGCAGTTGATGGAAACCGTGGAGGTGTTTTCTTTTTATATGGATACGGTGGCACGGGAAAAACTTTCATATGGAGATCTCTTTCTGCTGCAATTCGCTCTAGAGGAGAAATTGTTATTAATGTTGCTTCCAGCGGAATTGCTTCACTTCTTATTCCTGGTGGTAGAACAGCTCATTCGCGCTTTCAAATACCTATTCAGGTGCATGAAGAATCTACATGTCACATAATACCAGGTACGGACTTAGGTGGATTGATATCAAAGGCAAAGCTTATAATATGGGATGAAGCCCCAATGGTTAATAAATATGCCTTTGAAGCGCTGGATAGAAGTTTAAGAGATGTTATGCGGTCTTCAAATCCAAACAGCTATGAACAACCGTTTGGGGGGAAAGTTGTAGTGTTCGGTGGAGATTTTAGGCAAATTTTGCCTGTTGTGCCCAGAGGAAACAGACAAGATATTGTGTATGCTGCAATCAATTCTTCTTACTTATGGAAGTATTGCAAAGTACTAAGACTGACTAGAAACATGAGGTTGCAGCATGGATCTACAGATTCAGAAGTTCTTGAGGCAAAGAACTTTTCAGAATGGATATTGAGAGTTGGGGATGGGATAGAAGGCGGTCCTAATGACGGTGAAGCAACAATTGAGATACCTTCCGATCTACTAATCACTGAAACCACCAATCCGATTGCAACTATTGTAGAAACTGTATATCCATCTTTTACTGGTGTTACAAATCCTCAGCAATACTTCCAAGAGAGAGCTATTCTTGCACCAACTCATGATGTCGTTCGTCAGGTAAATGATTACATGTTATCTCAGCTTCCTGGAGAAGAAAAGGTATACCTTAGCTCAGATAGTATTTGCAAGTCTGAAGATAACGGTGCAGATCATGGCCCAGTTTATTCGGTGGAATACCTAAATTCAATCCAATGTTCTGGTGTGCCAAACCATATGTTGACACTGAAAGTAGGTGTTCCTGTTATGCTAATCAGGAATATTGATCAATCTTCAGGATTATGTAATGGTACAAGGTTGTTAATCACAAAGCTTGATAATCATGTGATTGGAGCAAAGATACTTTCAGGAATCAAAGCCGGGGACGATGTTCTTATACCTCGCATGTTGCTTACACCATCAGATACTAAATATCCATTCCGGTTTCAGAGGAAGCAGTTCCCTTTGATAGTTTGCTTTGCTATGACCATTAACAAAAGCCAAGGGCAATCGCTTTCTCAAGTAGGTCTATATCAAGTAGGTCTATATCTTCCTAGACCGGTATTCTCACATGGTCAGCTATATGTTGCAGTATCCAGAGTTACCACGAAGAAAGGATTGAAGATTTTAATATGCGACTCAGAAGGTCGACCGCAGAATACAACTACGAATGTTGTATATAAAGAAGTCTTTCAGAACTTAATATCTACAGATATAAATTCATTATATTTGCATTTTATACACAAATAATAACATACATAATCCAATTTTATCAATTCTCTATATCAAATTTCGTGTTTAATTTTATAAATAATATCATTCTTCTCATTTCTTGTGATTTAGGGACCCTCATGGAAGGCCAACAACAATATTCAAGTGATTGACAAGCTTCATGATCGATTTTGACATATAACCAATGTTGTAACCAACATTTTTTACATCTTATGTGCTACTGTTATACTTCATCTTGAATAATGATTTAATATTTAATACTATACTCTACAAAATATTAAATAAAACTTTTACACAAAAATAAATATCTATCAATTTTAATTACAAAGACCCCGGGCAGGGCCCGGGTCATAAACTAGTTCTAATATAAGATGATGTTTTGCGTTAATCCTACATTATAACAATAGTATATATTAACGCCGTTTTGCCACGCCTATTGTTGACTGCCCACTACAATATTAGGCTAATAAAGGAGTATAGTTGTGATGGAGCTCTTTGTAAGATAACATAAATAAAACATTCAAGTGTGCAAGTGCAACAATGCAACTACAATCCCATCATGCTCAAAAATTAAAGTGCCTTATATAAATATCTGCAAAATACAATCTAATTATTTAATTGAATTGGCTAGTCTTATATATGGACCCCCCTTAGTTATGACAGTAGAAAATGCTTATCAACTGGCATAATGTTTTCGCGTACTAAATATTGGTATTTCAATCATCCGACCAACTTCAATGCTAGTTGGGTTACTTGGGTATGTATTCGGATATGTCATATTAGTGTATACATGTGTATATAAGGTCATAGGGTTTTGATACTGTCCACCATAGCGCCATTCAAACCATTCTTACATATAGGTTGTGTTCGTTGTAAGATGATTTATGGAAAATAATGGCTTATTTTTTTGGAAGAAACTTTTAGACCAAATAAGATAGACTAAAATATAGACAAATGACCCACTTTTTCCTTATTGATACATGAATTTTATAAGTTTTGTTTGATAGCGATAATCTCTTTTCAAAAAAAAGTTATTATTTTGCATAAGTCGCATGCTGCCGACAGGCCCATAGTTCCATGGTATGATAAACTAGATTGTGGTTTGCATCAACTCCCTCTCCTTCTCCATCAAACATCAATGACAAGCTCATATGATTCTTTGATGGGAAATGAGCTCGGCTTTGATAGGGTGATCCCATATCGCCATACCTTTTCATCCTCATGATCTAATTCCTCAACAAGATTCTCGCCTATCTCAAGAATAATTGAGAGCATTCCACTACGATCTGAATTGCAAAGGCAAGAAAATCATCAACCTTAATTTCTTTGATGATCTAATAATTTTTTACAAGGGAAATATCGGATTATTTGCTACTATCAAAGACGTCATCAATCAATTTTGCGACATGTCTAGACTCACCCCTAACTTTGAAAAAACCTCTAATCTTCTATTGGCCACTTCCAGTGAGAGAAGAAGTTATCATGTGACGAATACACACTCTAATACAATCTTCATTGCTAATACCTTCTCCATTAAATACGTGATTTTCAGCTCCCCATACGTGATAAAGGGCAATGCAATGAGCCACGTCATGAGTGTGTAATTTCATGTAACACGACTGTATCGTATATGACTTTTTCATGTGTGGAGTGTGCAATATATGACGAATGATTATGTATGTTTACTTAACACATGTTATTATTTGATTGTGCATGACTTTTTATATAACTGTGACAAATGATTGTGTATCGGTATTTTGACTTAAAATAATGTTGCCTTTCATGTAATCTGAGTGTGCATATTCTTATCCCATTGTGTATATGACCTTTTCTCATTACATACACAATCTTTAATATAGTCAAAGACAATCATATTAGATGAACATCCATAATCACATACAAAATTATATACAACCATTTTTCAAGACTTACCCCTACAAGGTAAAAATAAATAAACGAACTTGTTATCGAATGGTTAAGATTCATTTTCATTTACTTTTGAGACATCATTCTCCCTTGAATAACCCTATTCTGTAATAAACATGATTTAAAACAAATGGCAGTCTAACCACACTAATAATATAATAATCTTTAATATAAGCTCGATCAGGCCACTCTAATCATTACAATGATACAATAATAAAAGAAAATCATTGGTAACGCATAGATGTTGTGTGTAATATTATCTATGAATGAAAAATTGGAAATCCATCAAGGTTTCCTAGAAAAATGTCTGGACCATGTCTCCCATGGAATCACACTAATTAGAGGGCGGACATTTTCTTGTGTTTCAACATAATTTAAATTACATATGTTAATTATACTATTTTTATTAGTAAAAGCCATGTATTACGCAGAAAAATCTGTACATTATGATTACAATTAGCACACAAATTACTCTTGTCTCCACCATGTCCCCTACCCCTCCATTAAAGGAATTGGCTGGACAACTTTATCAAGTTATTTGGTTCCTCACAAAAAAGAATTATTTAGTTAGCCTTTTTGTAACACCCTATTTTTCTCTATTTTGCTCCATTGTACTCCATTTATCACATACTTTTTAATGTCGTGTTGACCGTTGACCTGGTCAAGCAAGTTTGTACTTGTAAAATGAATTGTCGTTTTTGGTTTACAGGTAAAAGCCTTCGATAACCGATCAATAGAAGCTAACTAACTTTAGGAAAAAGAAGTTTCTATAACTTTAATAGACTGTGAACCAAACATACTTCTTGAGGAGTACAATATAAGAGTATATCACCAATAGATTATCCAAAAATATTCTTCAAAATGTAAAATGTAAAATTATTCTATTCACTCTATTAAATGTTCGATCCAATTAACAGCTTTTGTAGAGATCGAATTCCCAAATTATATAGATAAGTTTTTCATTTTTTCCCCTCTTTCTCCATGTAAGATTATGAACTTTTCCATTATTTAGAGCCTTAGACATCGTAAAAATAATTGATGTCGCCAATTAATTATTATTTGCTACTCAATAAGGCTCCATTCGACTGGACAAGTAGCGAAGAGCAAAATAAGAAAAATGCTAACCACCGGATGCTATTTTTTGAATCATTTCGCGGCACTAGCGGAACACCAATAAACAACTTTTGAAGCCAGATACAGGTCAAGGCACATGATATTTAACACAAATGGGCCACGGTGAAGTTTAATCTATTGGGCCATTCGTGTCCTAGAGGGAGTCCAATACTCTTCTGCTCAGTGGTTTCATTCGTTCGGCGTTTCAAAACAAACCCTTTTGCTTTATTTGTTTTCATAAGACATTACAAGAGAGATACGGGCTGTTACATAAACAGATCAAACATAACACTACCAATGTAATCTCCCTATCTTGTACGAGACTTGAATAAAATTTAAATTGACTATTTTTAAAATAACTATAAATAGTGCATTGATCCCATATATACATAAGTAAAATTTATATATAATCAATAGTGTTATAAAATACATAACTAGGATTTTTTTAGAAATTATGATCTTGTTCATTTATATAGTCAATTTTATAAATAAAGATTACGATTGTATAATATTGTATTAAAAGGATAAACTATATACAATCAAATATTTAATAAGAATTAAAGGGATGAGCTACATACAATCAATTTTTTAAATAAGAAAGAATATACTAATTAACAAACAACAACAACCATATTTAAACAGGGTAATCCCGCTTTTGCAGGATCTGGGGGGTCAGGATGGAATGCACTCAATGCAACCCAAACAAAAAAGAAACCATACCACTCGAAAAACTAAACAGAAAATCCCCAGCTACAACAATGCAAACTACAACTAAAACTAAAACTATACGGAAATCAAAAGTAAGAAAAGACAAGAAAGCTAGATCTAAAAGAGACTTAGCCGACTAAGCGAGAAAAACTAGCGGCAAACACTTGAATACTGGCCCCACCAACGGCTGGTCGACAAAAATATCTACCACAAATATATAATTATCAAAATAGTTTCTTTATAAATTAGTATCTTAATAAAATCTCATAGATAGGATTTGTACAACTACAAAAAAATAAGGCATTCTATAAACATTCTCTATATTTACCTTTTTGGTAGGAAACAAGTCCCATTTACCTAAATAAATATGATGTGGCTTACTAAATTGATATAATATGTCCCCTCTTCAGCCTGGTCCGTGAGTACCAAGGTTTTCTCTGCCGTCACTGGAACACCCGATCCCGCCACGTCTTCAGGGAAGCGAATCGTATCACGAACTCCCACGTCACCTGAGCTCTTAACTTTCCTATTGATCTTCATTTTCTTTCAAGCCCTCCGGCCTCTGTTATAACTCTGCTTGACGATGATGTCAAGGGAAGGCTACCCCTCCTCGGTTAGGCCAATAGCCATTTCTTCTTAGTTAATCCCGAGACTTTTCTCCCTTTGACCAAAAAAACTTGATGATACTCTAAGCGCTTAATATTGTTGTAGAGTACACTATAGATTTACATATGAAATCAAGCACGTCCTAATACTAAAATGCCAATGCCATAAGCTATACTTACGCACTATTTACTGTTTTAATACTATATGGAATGCAAGTGCAGTGAAGTGTACTCAACGTACTATGTATTGATTAAGACAATAATCATCAATCAACCGTAAGTATATGTTTGATCGCCTAAATAATTGCATTGACAACTTGACATCAATAGACACAATTAAACACGTTCTCGCATAATTCCAACTCATTCATTATTCCGTGTATAAGAGAACATACATGCAAACAAGCAAACAAAACCAAACCATCTACCCTTATTTCGTACGTGTCAAACTATAGACTCAATTCTATATTTCCTCATGGCTAGATACACCTAATTTAACATAGCCCAACTCCCATTAAAAAAAAACTCTTTATTCATCAACTAATCTCCTTCTTACTTGAGGCTGAAGCTGCTCATTATAGAACCTCCTAATGAACTCCTCAACTCTCTTGTTTAACTCTTCATCCGACATACTCGAAAACTTATCGTTCTCTTCATCATCGTTAACCTTCGTCTCATTCTTGTCATCTTCGGACTTACTTGCTAATTGACAAGATTTTGCTTGATCATTAATCTCCTCTTTATGATCATATCTCACCTCAATCATCTCTTTATCTTCATACAACGCATCGTCCTGATTAGAACTCAATGTACATTCTTGCACCGCGACTTCCCAGGGTTTTTCCTTAGACTCTTTGGCTTCATTTACAATGGTTATACATTTTTGTGGGTCATTTGGAGTGTGAGTCTTCCCTTTCTCTTGTACAGCTCCAATATTGTACTTGTTCGGAGGCTCGATAGCTCGGAAATTATAGTGAGGAGTGACGGAAAATTGATCACAAGGGTCGGTTTTTATGTTGTATTTGGATGAAGAGAACGCACCGGAATCGGCAGCAATGATGATGATGAGGGTGTTGGAGATCAAGAACCAGAATTTGGTGGTGTTGAAGAGAACCCTAGGGGAAAGTTTGAAAAGATAATTAAAGATGGAGATGTAAATGAAAACGCATATAAGGAGAGCCCAAAACGACATTCTATTGTTTGATTTAATAGGTGAAATTTTGAGGGTGAATTTGAGTGTGTTTTGAGCAAGCTTTGATGGTGAGAATTCTCCCATGATTTGTGTGGGAATTAAAGAGTAGGGTTTCTTTCCTTGGGGTTTTAGGGTAGTGAGAATAAAATGTGATGATTTTGGTGGGTTTATATAGCATGGTAAGTTCCAAATTATACGTGGGCTATCGTGGAAAGTTTTAAATCAGAAGAAATTGATTAAGTTAAAAGTATGATTGAATGCCAATAATTGAATCTTGATTCTTGATGATATGAAGCGATTCTATGGAGGGTCCCGTTTTTTTTTTGTAAGATAAATAATTAGATATATATATATATAACTATATAAGGTAAAGGCCAATGATGTATGCATGGGCATGGCTATTGATTTCTTGGCCTGGGTTTGGTTTTGGTATAGAACTATGGATCGTACGAGTTTGGATCTAGGTGTTGCATTTCATTTTTGCAAGGCCATATAAATACACATTAAATATTTGTTGAGGCTGAAAATGAATCTATATTTTGGTGTGACCATATAGATTCATTTTTTATGATAGTTCGAAATTTTCTCGATGATCGATATGGAGTTATTTGTGAGCTAGAGGAAGGGCGAAAACTGAAGAATTTATTTAAGATCAATTTAATAAAATATATAACTCATATATCATCATCATCATCATGATCATATAATATAATAACTATATACTAAAACAGAGGTTAAAAATAATAACTAGTACAACACATGTCAACTTTTCATTGGATCATATCGATCACCTTTATTAAAATAATCTAATCATAACTATATACTAAAGGGAAGGTTAAAAATAATAACTAGCACGGCACGTGTCAACTTTTCGTTGGATTATATCGCTCACCTTTATTAAAATAATCTAATTGGGTATTACTTGTTTATAGACCCCACATGTATATAAAATATGAAAGAATATATATCATTAAATCATATCTATAAGGTTTTCTAATATATATGATTACCTAATCTTACTATATAGTACTAAATTGGAGGTTAAAATAATAATATAGAACAGCATACGTCAACTCCAAATAAAGATATTCTATCAAAAAACTCCAAATAAAGATATAATCAAATTAATAGTAGTAGTATACTAAAGGTATAATAAACTATATAACCATTTTATTAAATCAATCTGATTGGCTGACATGTAATTGAATTGTATTTTATTGGTTAAATTTTCTATTGTATATTCTACATATATATATAAAGTTATAAATATATTTGATTTGATTTTTTTCCAAATAACTATAAAGTAATAATTACTATCATAAAATAAAGAAATTGATTGATAAAAACAAGTATTGAATCCTTACACAAAAATTATAATCTTACAATTCTTTGTTTGATTAGAAGAATATACTATAGCATAAATAATCTATCATTAAAATAAAGCCCATAAGAAGTAAACTAAATAGAACAATACAAGATTTTATAATATCGAACTATTCTTTTGAAAAACTTATATAAAATTTACAATAATTTTTTTAATAAATCAAAACCATACCTTCGAGACATAGGGACTACTACTAGTATGTAATTGTGAGGATAAACATAAAAATAGGGATATCAAACTAAAGTGCCACCAAGATTGGACCTAGAAATTAACTTCATTGTTCTAGTATACAGCTACAAACTATACTATATATGGACCTTGTTAACATCTCTTAGTCTATTTAATTATAATTAATACAACCAATTATTGTAGCAATAAACATAATGATAAGCTTAAATCCAAGCAAAGTATGATTGGGCATGGGAGAGTAAGCCGTTCTACTCTGAAGATTAGGCTTCGCTCTACTTTTAGTTCGGACTGATATTTTCTTTAGAAAAAATAAGGGCAAGTTATTAGGTGGACCTAGAGTTGTCAAACGCCGACTTGACCCGTAAATCTGACCCGATCCGATCCAAATTTTGGGTTTCAACCCGAAAGATTAAACCCTGAATTCAGTTCCAACCCGATCCAATTGAACTTGAACCAGTTAAGTTGAAACTCGAACCCATTAGGTTGGAACCGATTTATTTTATTTTAAAATATGTACAATTTATATTGAAAGTTATACTATATTTTATAATATATATAAATTATATTATTAAAATATATACAAAATATTATAGCACTACATTTAATTATTTGAATATCTTTTATTTAAATAATGTTAAAAAAATCGATAATCTTGACCCATTGGGTTGACCCGATCCCCCAAAACCCGTAATGACCCAACCCAATTGACTCGTGACTCGTTATCGACCCGAAGCCGTTTCAACCCGAACCCGAGATGACCCGACCCGATCAACCCGATAGTTGGACCGAATGAAGACCGTGGTTTGTCTCAAGAGAACAACTGCTACTATGCTTCGGGTCCAATGATTTTAAAAAAAATAAGCAATAATCGACGTTTTTTTTGGCCGATTCAATGGGCACACGAAAAAAATCCTCCGCGCACAGGAAATCCCACTCTTCGTAAAGCGTAACGCTTCATGAAGCGTCAGAGCATCGGGTAACCGTCTCGGGAAAGACCGCGCTTCGTAAAGCGCTGAAAGTCCGCTCTCCGTGAAGAGCCACTCTTCGTGAAGAGTGATATCGGCGCTCCTTGAAGCGCCACGCTTTCTAAAGCGTGGGAATGCCGCGCAGGGTGCGGGCAGGCCTGCCTCGCATTCGTTCGTTGTTACGGCCGAAGACCCTTCGTATTTCGTAACTATCTATTAAAAATAAAATCTATCTATCTCAAAAAAAAATTATCCATATCATATGACACCGTGTTCGGCCCGAGCTTCGTCGACCTCCCGATCACCGCGAGTTCGACCACCTCGCGTTCGAGCCATACTCGATGAGGCTTTCGACCACTGCAATTGAAGAAGAACAACGATGACTGAACTGGGGGGACGAAGAACGACGACTGGAATTGAAGAAGATGGACGAAGGCCTGAGCTGGGGGGACGAGGAACGACGACCGCAACTAAAGAAGAAGGACGAAGGCCTGAATTGGGGGGATTGACGAAGAACAACGGTTGCCTGAACTAGGGGGATTGATGAAGAACGTCGGCGGGGGATTGACGAAATACGACGAGTGAGTAAATGCCATAATTCGCTTCTTAAAGCGTTTCGCTTTATGAGGATACAATTCTAACGCTTCACGAAGCGTAGGTTTTGGGCTCGGATACCCGAAAATTCTAACTCATCAAGAAGAGTGACTCCTTATGAAGAGTGGAGTCTACGCTTCGTGATGCTTCACTCTTTACGAAGAGTAAGGTTTCCTGTGCGCGGAGGATTTTTTCCGTGTGCCCATAATTTTCATTTTTTTGACTGTGCTAATCAAGGATTACGTCCAAGTGTATTTTCAATCGAACTACCATTCTTAACGGCGAGAATTGTTCGATAAACCATATCTTAATCCATCTAAAACTTTCTTCTCTTTAAAGTATTAGAGACACCACACATGGATGGGTGAAATTTGATGGTAAAGCTCATATTTATATAAAATATGGAAGAATATTTATTAAAGATACAATTGATATTATTATAACTACTTATATGCTAAAAAAAAATCTTAGTAACATAATAATATAAAACAATACATGTCAATCGTACTTTTAATACAAGATTATACGCCTTAGATAATTACATATGCATTTTCAATACTTAGATTTGCACTTTAAATATACCTTAATTAAGCCAATAATGAAGAAAAATATAAACTTGGTCTTTGATAAAAACCTTTATTTTATTTACAATAGTTGCCACTTCATCTAATTTAATCCAATGGTCTTTGCTCACAACTTCTATATGGTATATCTTCCAACTAATCAATGATGGAAATTTTACACGTATAATATCATACATGTGCCTCGTACAATAGATTGGATACATTATTAATGTATGTCAAATCAATCGTGTTACAAAAAAAAAAATCAATTAATTAACCATCAATCATTTAGACGAGTAGATAACTTTAGTTTTCACCCAAAACATATTCGTGATTAGCTTAATGGTTCGTCTATAACTTTTATGATATTTTTATGTCTATTTGATAATGGTCCATTTTTATGATGTTTTTATATGTATATTTAATAATAACCCACTTTTAGTGAACAAGTCTCTTACCAATTCAACTAAATTTTGATGGTTTATAACTTTTTTACTTTAATATTATTTAAGTGAGGGACATTTAGCATCAACTCTCCTCAAGCTTCTCAAGTCCAGAGTTCCTGCTAAACAGAATTCAGTGATGTTAACGTGTTAATTGTTATGCAGAATCATCAATCTTTGATGGAAAATATTCAACGAAGAGATTACATGTCATCCTCTCTTAATTTCTCACTCCTCTTTTAATTTCCCATATGTGAAGGTAATTTTTGTTGATGGAATATATGTGAAGGCAATTTATTCCACATGAATATACTTTCATCTATTCTCATATGTTACTAGGGCTAAGTATCGGACCGACAAAATCAAAAAATTTAACCGAACCGATCGAACCGAACTGAGCCAAGCTGAAACCGAAGATAATCGGTTCGGACATTGTTTCAAGGAGTTTGAAAATTTTGGTTTCGGTTCGATTTCAGGTTTTTTCGGTTCGATTCGGTTAAACCAAACTTGTAAAAATATATCTTTCTATTTTTCTTTTTCTATAATTAGTAATTAGTAATTAGGGTTGGCTGTTAAGCTAAGGTGTCTCCCTCACAATTCGAGCGCCGCTTTTGAGGCTCCTCTTAACCCAAATCTCCCTTTCTCTCCCTCTGAGTCTTCCCCTCGGCTCCAGACTCCTCTTGTGGTCGCCGGCCTCGACTCCCCTCGCTTGAGTCTCCCCTCTCCTCAACTCCACTTGCTAGCCCGTAACCGTCGCCGCCTCTCACCCGACAACCGAATCCGGCGAATCGCCATCATCCTCTCGCCGTCCACTCGTGCCCTCGACCCCTCATCCTCTACTGCTCTCGCCCTCGTCTAGTTCGGACGTCGTCGAGATGGACCAATTCAGGCTTCGCCGTCCACTCGTGCCCAGTGCCCTCGTTCCGACGTTCTCTACCCCCTCCTCCTCTCGCCCTTAGCTTGTACTGAGTTTGGTGATTGATTTGCAGTTGAACAGATTTGCACCGACTTGAACTGGAAAGGCAAATTGGGGAAGAACACACTTCGGCTTTGCTCGGTTTGTGTAAAAACCGACCTGCCTAAAGTCGAAACCAAACCGATCATTTTCGTTTCAGTTTTCAGTACACATTTTTTTGAAATCTCGGTTTCGGTTTGGTTCGGATTTTCTTAGTTCGGGTCGTTTTGAACCCATGTTCAACCCTATATATTACTTCATACTAGGAAGGCACGTTGGTTTTGTCAATTTCTTTTGAAGCACATTTGTTTGTACATCATCAGCCAACTGATCTAATGTACCTAAAGTGTCATCCGGTAATATTTTTATCTGCAAATGTAAGAAGCAATGTATTAGTATTAATTCACCCTAGCTACATATGAAACTTTGTGTTAGTATTAATATATGAATATACATACATGCATGTTAGTGTAGGGTTTTCAAGATGAAATATGTGAAATTGGCATTACCTTGGAACTTGGAAGTCAACGACAAAGCACAACTCTTCTTCAGATCAAATCAACCTCAAACATGATGGTATGTGGCTAATAGGCACTCCTTCGGGAATTATATATAGGGGTAATAGAAACCAAAAGGGTGGAAATGAAGAGGTGATATGTATATTGCAGGTATGGAATTAGTGGCGGGAATTCGAACAGGAGGTGAAAGTGCAACAAGTAGTAAATGAAAGAAAAGTGAAAGTTTAACAAGCAGTAAATTAAGGGGATGTGAAAGTGCTATAGAGTAAAATTCGATGATATTTTACTTTGACCTTTTCTATTCTACACTGATGATGCATTTATACTTTGAAGAATTATCATGATATCTAGTTCCACTCACTCTTTTGGCCTTTTCTGTTCATACTTTATCCTATTATATACTCATAATTTAGGAAAAATTAGGGCTTAAATGGCATGCGGGTAAATTTTCATAACAACACACATTCACTTGCTATCACAAAATTAGAAGGGCAATAGTCATGTGAGTCAACTGTAAAGTACTGTGAATTAAAATATGATGAAGCAAAGACCTGTGGGTCAACCTTTTCATTTTTTTTTCTAGGATTGGACAAAATCCGAACCGGACCGGTCCATGAAAATGAAAAAGCCAATCCCGGTCCGATCGATCCAGACCGGATTTCTATAAAGTTTTATTAAATAATTAATTTTAATGTTATATATTTTATTTTTAATATTTAAGTTTCACATTAATATTAAATAATTAATAATATTATATTTTACATAAATCATATATGATTTCTCTAACTATATTATAATTTTTTTTCATATAAAAATTATTTTTTGCTAAAAAAATCATTATTTTTAAATAAAAATCCGGTCTAATTAAATTTGGTATAATTACAATCCGGTCCGGTCCCTAGTCTATATGATTGGGGCAATTCGGTCTCGATCTGGTCATGGACTGGTCCGGTATGATTTTAGACCGGTGTCCACCCCTATTTTTTTCCAGTCAAATTGCTATGCATTACCAAAAAAAGAAAAGAAGTTAAAAGTAAGAATTGAATTTACTAAGGGAAGCACTTCTATAGTTCAAAACTAAAGATTGCTATGTATTATCAAAAACAAGATCACAAAAAAAATAAACGGAAATTTTGCCTGGTAACCCTCAAGTTAAGGCAATTTCACATGGTACCCAACACTTTTCCAAATTTTGTGTGGTAACCCTAAACTTTAAAGTGTTTTTGCCCCATACCCAGATATTAACTTTAGCCATAAAAAACGTTAATTGGATTGAAAGAATATATAGTGGGGCTTATACATAACATTTCTCATCTTCTATCTATGAAAATCAACGACATCCTCCTTGTTGGTGGATGGAATTGTGGAGGACGGAGTCACCGATCGACAACACCGACGACTTCCTCTGCAATATGACAAATAATCTCTCCATCCGTCTATCACTTCCTTCTTCTTCTTCGCCTTAACTCCCTCTGTCCCCTCCCATCTCCACCATCAGTTGGTTTTGAATCAACGGCTCCCGTATCTCTCTGGTGAAATCAGCGCCTCCGGATCCCCACATCTCATCCTGCTGGACGAGAGCGCCGCCGCCGCCGACCGTCCGAACATCGGCGACGCCATGGACTTGCTCTGCCGGGAGGATCCGGCCCCGAAGCCGACGCCGGCCGACGAAGAGTAGTGGTGCCCGTCCCCGGTGGCGGCCGAAGAACGGCGACTTCATCCCCTGGCTAGACCGGAAGGAGAACACCCGGGGCTTATAGAAGGGCGAGGGGCGCCTCCAAAAGGAGAAGCTCCCCCGGCGGTTGTGGTAGCGGCCCCAGGGAGAAGTCGAGAAGGCCAAGTTGCGCTCGAATCCGAACAAGTAGGAGCGCTTCACATCCATGCCCGGTCTCGGCTCCGACTGGATGGACCTCCTGGATGCCTCACTCTCGATGGGCGCCGGGACGATCTCCGGGACGACGTCGCTGCTGATGATCTCCTAGAGGCCTCGAATCCGAACTACTTTTGGAATTAATTTCTAGGAAGTCGTCGGTGTTGTCGATCGGTGACTCCGTCCTCCACAATTCCATCCACCAACAAGGAGGATGTCGTTGATTTTCATAGATAGAAGATGAGAAATGTTATGTATAAGCCCCACTATATATTCTTTCAATCCAATTAACGTTTTTTATGGCTAAAGTTAATATCTGGGTATGGGGCAAAAACACTTAAGTTTAGGGTTACCACACAAAATTTGAAAAAGTGTTGGGTACCATGTGAAATTGCCTTAACTTGAGGGTTACCAGGTGAAATTTCCGAAAAATAAAAACATGTATCTATCTAAGGGGAGAACTTTTAGAGATGTAAAGATACTTTAATTAATTTATTATTAATTAGATGTATTCTCTCTCAAGTATACATACTCCAATCATTTGAGCTAGAAAAAATCCAAATGAATGTAGTGCTACTTCGTAAATGAACCGATGGAACACCCTTTTTGTCCGACCTCATCAATAATCGGCTGAAATATTGTGCATGAATGCACAACTTCAAGCTCACCGTTCCAAGTGTCACCACAAGATGCAACTTCATTATTTTATAATCATCAACTCTTAGTACGTGTGTGAATTATGCTTCCGTCCCTTTTCAGAATCATTATGATTCTTACCATATCTACTACCACAAGTATGCATGACATGGCAATGATGGCATGTATTTAAATCATTGAAATCTAAAACGTGAAACCATAAACATATATATGCTCCGTATTAGATAAACATGGATAGTTTCATGATGAACATTACTCGAGTGATGAGGAAAAGGTGTAATGGTACTGGCGGAACCAGTGCATGTCTAGTGGGGCTGTAGCCCCTACTGGGATTTGAAAAAAAAAAATTTAGATATTGAATAGCAAAACTTGAAGACCTCTTACATATAGTAATTTAGCTTCCACCAACCTTAAAATACATGTAATCTCACAATAATAAAGATCAAGGGAGTAATGGTACAATAAATTATCTAGGATTGTAATCGAATCAAGCCGAGTCTAACTTTTTAATATTCATGTTTCATTCATTTAAAAATAGGCGGACTCGAATTCGAGCTCGAGCTTGCTTCGACTCAATATTTTGTTTGGACTCGTTTCGTCTAAAGTGTTTATCGAGCTCGAGCTTGGTTCGAGAACAACTCATCTAGTTTGTTCGCGAACAAACTAATCGAGATATAATTTAAATACAAAAAAAATAGGTTATATCTTTTACGAATTAGGTAAAAAAAAAGAAAAAAACAAATAAATATGTGTACATAATATTTAGGGTTAGGAAAAATAGTTTACTAAAAAATTTCAACTTACTAAAAACATATAACAATATTATATATATTTTAGATTGTTTATGAATATTTGAACGAGCTTGTTCACGAGCATATAGTCGAACTTGTTCATGAACAAACGAATCGAGTTTTCATGTGTTCGTGTTTGGCTCGTTTATGTTTTTGACCTATTTGGGCTCAGCTCGTTTACAAATCGAGCCAAACACGAACGAATTTTTATCGACCAAAATGTCGAATATTTCATGAACGGCTCGGTTCATTTACAAATGTTGAATATCAAGTGCTCCGATCGTGTCTAGTGTTAAACCGCCCATAACCAATTTATATAATTTCAGTCTTTTTTATATTTAGCCCCCTCTGAGACAAATTTCTGGTTCCGCCATTGGTACCCATCTTCTAATGGAGTTCTTTCAAAATTTATGAGAAGATTTTTCTAATTTTTTTCAAAATAGAATTTTAATTAAAATCACTAATTACAAAAATTATGTACATATGGAGAGATATGATTGACGAGTATTCAGTTTAAAGCATAGGGACGTGAGTATATCTGTAATTGAACCGATCGAGTCAGGCTTTATATTGTTTAGGGTTGGCTCGCTTAGAAATAGGCAAATGAAAAATGAGCCGAGTTTACAACTATATATATGACATTATATAATGGGTATAAAAAATACAATAGAATGTTGTATGTATAAAGCTTGTTCATGAAAATATAATGAAGTTTGCTCATGAACAAACGAGTCAAGTTTTTATATGTTTATATTCGACTCATATATCTCTCGGATTGTTCATGCTCAACTATTTACTAATCGAGTCCAACATGTACAAATTTTAATTGAGCTCAATACGGTGTTTCTCAAAAATAGTTATTCATTTAAATCCCTAAGCGTAACTTTTGTTTTTCTATAACATACATCGAAATCTCACCTGTTGGAAAGTATTGATTTTAATGGTAGCTCTATTTTTCATATGATTTGTTTAGCCATCTTCGTCTATATGTCATTTTTTCTATAGATGGCCGATATCTTCGAATAGTTTGATCTAAACATATATCGAAACTAGATTTTTACTCCGTCTCCCAATTTTTGTCTTACTCCACTCCTTCCCTAACCTTCACTATACAATACCTGTCGTACACACAGTTACATCTTTACATTGTCTCCTACTTGTGATTTTCCTAACAGGTTGTGTAGTAGAAACTGTTTCATACCATTTGATTTTAAAAGTAATATCGATAGGATATGTATTCGAAAATTGGTGAAAACTGTTTGGAATGTCAAATTGGTGAAAACTGTGACACATGCTCGCTTTCGACATGAACCTGAGCCACCCATCTCAAAATTTTTTTTTTTGAACTAGGTAAAGATTAGAAGACCACCTTTTACGGGAGTGAACCTAACACATCCTTTGGGATGAGAGTTGTGAGCTCTTGACAGTTCTAAACGTGTGCATAGCAAAGGGTGAGAACTAATTTACTAAACTACTTTAAAGAAAAAGGCTCGATGGACTGGACCATTCGGAGACAATGTATTGGGGCTCATTCTGATTAACTCCACCCATTCACCATAATAAGCCCATTAAGAAACGTCGAAACGTCAAAAGCTTCCAACATGTCCAAGTGTAGAAAATCAAAAAGTCACATCGTCTTTTTTTTTATCTCGAATGTTTTTATAAACAAAAAAACATGTAATAAAATGTGGGAGTTGCCGTGAGCGCATGTATAAGTTGATTAATTTAGTACTACTACTAGATATTCCAAGAGCGCATGTGTAACTTGTTTTAATTTATTGAAATCCAAACGATAGTTACATTATGTGATAATTAAGTGTGGTGCTGGAGCATGTGTAACTTATGGACATGTGCAAGTGGTTGTGCCTCCTGATCGAGTCTTTACCTTGCCTTGGTCCGTTTGCTCTTTTACCCTTCTAAATGCCTCTAATGACGTCGACACATGACCTAGGGAAATCGAGGCCTTTTCTTATAACGTGATGCAGTTTGTTGGGTTGGTTGATGAGCCATGTGATTGTGGACCAATTTAAGGTGGCTCCAAACCACTTGCACATGACGAACCCTCTTTGAGGAACTTTGGTATGATGTCAGTGGTCCACTTTAATTTGGTGGTACAAGGAAAACTTGTTGGTTAGGACTTAGGATCTGCGGCCTTAACATATATACCAAGGCATGTGCGGATGTACCCTACCCTACATAGGCGCTCGCATGAATTTGGAGATCGAATAGAACATACATTTGTACTAGAAAAAATACACATATAAAAAAGAAACTAGGACGCACAAGCATGAATAGCATGATGAAATTAGTGGGGTTGGACTTGATCTCTGTTCAATTCATCTTCTTCGTCTACCTTACAAAAATCAAGATACAATCTTTGAAAACGCATATCATATCACACACCAAACCAATCAATCCTTCAACTATTATGTACCAATTAACAAAATCAAGATCGATGGAATACAATCTACCATTTGAAATTCAATCTCAAGGCCTCACATTGCCAGAATAAGGGGACGTGGCCAGCTGGCGGCGCTTCCTCTTCTGCAGAAAGCTCTGCAACGACTTCTTCATCGACAGTCCCGACGACGAGGACGACGTCGTGGAGGCCGGAGAGATGGGCAACTCCGACGAGATCGCCGGCGAATTATCATGATGATATCTGCCCTGTTCCACTTGCTTACTTGCCTGCCAAATGATTGCCCTCGCCTGCAATAAAACTGAATCGAATTAGACCCAAAAGATCGAATCTTGGAAGCAATTTATACAATGAATCCAATTGAAGCGATCGAATTGACCTGAATCTCGGTGACATCGCAAACGCAGATTCGGCCATTGTAGAAGATGGTGAGCTGCTCAGGATTCAAACAATCGCGAGGGGTTTCCGCCGGCCAGAGACGCAGATCCAGGTTACACTCCATCGAAAATTAGGGTTTCAAGTTGATGAGGATTTGGGGAGGGGATGAATTGAGTGTGTTGACAGTTTGGGGGGTTTTTGTTGAATTGGGTTTGTACGGAGGCGGCGGGGAAGACGCTTTTTAAACGCGAAGGCAACGTGACGAAATCAAGCGGGATTTTGTTTGTTGAGAGAGGAGGCGCCGTAGTAGGATGTGTGCGTTTGAATAGTTATTTTTTTTTTTTTGGTAGAAACGTTTGAATAGTTATTAGAGCACGTGGAATAAAAGGATAGTAATAATATACAGTAAAAAAAATGGAAACTACGGAGTACTGTACTGTACTACTGTTGAGGCGTTTTAATCGGCTACCAAGTAAGTAGGGATTGCAGGATTTCACGGGATAGGGATTGCAGGATTTGGCTTTTATGCCGGCCCCGTACACTAGGTCAAGCCTACACTTTCCGTTGCTTTCTTTTTTCTACTCCGTATTTTTTTAACAAAAAATGTACGATTTCAACCATATAATCTAGGGTACCTTCAAACGTACATTTTAAATTTACCCGCAATTTATGTCACATTTTTTTATACACAAAAAACTCACAAAACTATATATATGAAGATGCTGAGATACATTACAAATTAATTCAACACGTTTTTTCCCCTTTGTTTAGAGAATAACTTAGAGATGATAAACTATGCTAACCTATGTGCTTGACATTGATCAATCAAATATGTAATATGTTGACATTTGTGTTCCATCGGACCAAATTGTTTGACCAATGCGTGCTTCATGTGATCCTAAAATGCCAACAATCCCAAAAAACGGCAAATACTATATGCTTGTTTAGTAAGGAATCATTGATATATATTTTATATTATCAGTCTTATGAAAAGAATGTTGGTACTTATCTTTAACTAGAAGTGATTAGTATTCAGGACTTGTAGCTTAAAATATTACCACCCTCCACTAAAAAGCTTCCATATTGCTCTAAGAAAATCATCAATTGTGTCCTTGTGAACCAGTTTTGGTAACTTTGGTTGTACACTTCGTTTTCCCGGCGCCGACGATAGGCCCAAAAGTGACTTTTTGTTCATGTCTTGAAAACATGATAAAAATGTTTTCAGACTTGTGAGCATGTAGCCTAGCTATATTTGTTTTTTCTTCAAATAGTAAGGGTTATCTATAAGAATATTTTTTAACAAGTTGATTAAATAAAATAATACAATTGATGAAAATTCAACTTAAAAACAATATTGTAATTTTTTAAAAATATCAACTTGCTTCTAAGAATTCGTAAACTTGAACGATGGAAATTTTAGTTTCCTTTTTACCTTAGCTTCTGCTAGTTTCCTGTGAAACTTTCCAAGAAGTACAGTGCTGCCTGTACAACTTTTAAAAAAACAATAGTAATACACGTGTTTAGTTCATTTCTTAAAAAATTTAAAACGTAGGAACTTGTATAGAGAAAACTAGCAGATGACCCGTACCTTGTACGGGGGTGTTATTTATTTATTTATTGTTTTGTGTATGAATTTACTATAGCAATTACAAATATTATCATATGTATACTTTGTTTTAAAATGACGCTTATTTTTTGGATTATAAAATGACATAATTCTTGTATATCATTATATTTATAAAATATTTTTTTTATGTATTTAATTTTTATGCATACATAAACATATATTTAAATAATTGAGGAAGAATGAAATAAGATAAGATGCATTATCACATTTTATTAACCATTGATACAAATCTTTTGGCACTTAAATTAAATTACGTGAACTAACTTATATAATAAAATCATTAGTTTAAATAAAATTTGAATTAATACATTATAATATTAAATATATAGATAATATTTAATAAGTTAAATAGAAAACCAAATTATATATCTCAAATATATGTTATTGTTTTCTGAAAAAATATTTAAATAATAAATATATAAAAATGTAATGAAAACATGAACGAATTATTATCTTAATGAAGAAATCTATCTTTTTTTTCTTTCCAAAGTGTAATCAATATATAGTATTAGTGATATATATGTTAAATACAACATATATTTTTATTGATATTTTAATATGATATGATAGTAAAAATGTATTTAATATATTATTTAATAGAATGAATATTTGTCTTAAAATATAGTGGTAGAATTTGCTATATATCATTGATGATTTAAAAAAAATACCATAATAAAATCTATTACTATATACTAAAGCGGAAACAAATTCCGCCACCATATTGCGCCACATCACCCCTTTTATTAAAATAATATATTTTATATAAATTATTTTGTCATCTATTGAATTGGAAAATTTATCTTTCTATTACTTGGAAAATTTATCTTTTATCCTCCATATAGGTTATAATTTCTACAAAATTTTCTCTTTCTTATCTATTTTTTGGTAGAATTTCTTATCTTATCTTTTTTTTACCGTGAATAAAATTATGAACACCAAAATTAATTACATTGCCTACCTCTATTAGATAAATTACGTATCTCATCAAACATGTAATTACATAATTATGATGATCATTGTCACTAATAACAAAATTTTGAACAAACTTTTTTTTGAGCTCATTGAACAAACTTAATTACGTACAAAAGTAAATACGTATCTTACGGTTGTCTACCTATATTAGTCTTACTAAATAACCACAAACTTGATGGATAAAGTTAATTTCATTGTTTTTTTATAGGGGATAAAATTCATGCTTGGATAATTTAATCCCTATTTTTTATTTACTTCTTATTTTGTTCATTTTTCATAACATAATAATTGCATATACAAGATAATTTGGTTTTATTTTTTTATCTTTGTTATTTATTACCTATATTTGCTTAATAAAATTTATAATAAATCTTATCTCATGGCATTCTACCTCGATCATTTAATCACATATATTTATTTGTTAATAGTTCATATATAAATAAATTATATAATTGTTTTTATAATAAATAGTTGATTATATACGATAATTATATTATTTTATAATCAAAAAGATAGTGTCATTTAAAAATAAAGTTGACATATGATAATATTTGTAATTATTAATTATAAAATCAATGTATAAAGTAACAAATAAATAAATAACACCCCGTACAAGGTGCGGGTCAATTGCTAGTTACGAAAAATAATTGAAGTTTAATATGATATTTAATTAAATGGGTAAAATATTATGATTATGATTTATAGATTATGACGAAAGAAAATACTTTTTTAAATAAAAGGTTTATGATAGATCTATCTATTAATTAATGAAACGTGTATAATGATAAGATAGAGATTTATATATTTGGATAGAATTATTAATTAAATAACACAAATTATAATATAGAACTAATATTTTAATTAAGTATCTAGTATAAGATTATGATAAAATCAAAATTTAATAAGATAGATTTTTAAAAAAGGGGGTGATGTGGCGCAATATGGTGGCAGAATTTGCTTCCGCTTTAGTATATAGTAATAGATAGATGATAATGACAAGCCCAAAGTCTTGTGTAATTACAAAATAGGGGAAATTCGTAGTGAAATGTTTTTCAAGGAGGGTTTATGCAATTTACCCCAACTTAGAACTAATATAGGTAGAACCGGATCGGGCCGACATACTACTTTTACTGTGTAATTTTACATTTGTTTATTTATTTTCATGCAAATTATTCTACGTCATTGATTGGAGAGTATGAATGGGATAATAATGATCGAAATTGGAGGTCCAGCTCAACACCCGTGTGCACCGCCACACCGGATCACAGCTGGCGCTCTTCTGCTGCCTTGCACTCAATTTCCTGATTAAAATGTTGGCATGTGCCTTTTTTTTTTGGGTCAAACGAGAGCTAAGCTCCCGACCTTCATTCATGGATACAAGTCTAGGAAGAGTAACTTCCTGGAGATTTTCTAGCCATAACCATGTTGGATCGTTAGTAGTTAAAAGTCAAGGGCATCTTTAGGGGCGTCCTAGTGCAGCGGAATTGAAATATTAAAAGCAGGTAGGGACAATAAGAAGAACTCGGGTATTTATAGAAGAACCCCACACAAACCAAGCAGTCCTTGTGAGTAAACCTCTACCTCCTTAGAGAATTTTCGAATAGCTTCTTCCTTGTTTTATTGAGAGAGTCCTTACAGTTTACAAGGCGAGTTTTACACTTCCTCCGCACTCAAGAGTTCGTCCTTAAGTTCACTAGTAAACACTCCTTTCAGCCTAAACTTGTAACCTAACTCTCACTCTATAAGGACGCTAGACACCTACGTCCCTCACAGTTCTTCGTGCGTGAGAGACAAACTTTTTCTTTTCTTTTCTTACAAACAGTTTTTGAGGTTTGGTTGAACTTCTCTACAATCTAAACACCGGGTCGTCACTTGTTCTTGAGTGTTCTTGGTGTTCTTGATGATCAATCGTATTCGCTATGAATATTCCCGAGAAGTTACATCACAATAAATACCCACAGGGGTATTTATAATGCTTGGGAAGGGCGTCTTTCCTTTGTTGATCATGGCCTGGGAGTCCCTTGCTACAATATTTGCTTCCACGCGTCTTGGTAGATGATGAACTAAGCTTCCTGACAATTTCTGGCTTCCACGTGGTGATGCACTAGTGAACAAGATTTGCTTTCACGTGTGCTCTATGATTAAGGCTTGTGTGGTGATGTCATCTTGTCGGACAGCCTTGTAAGAACTCTGCTTTTTAGGCTCGCGTTCCTACTCGTTGGGGACTGCGTTTTTATCTCATAAAAACTCATTCATGTCCTTCCTGAAAGGTAGCATCCCTACTTCTTAGGGACGACTTCAGACTTGTTGTCCTTTTCATCACATGCGTTCTTGAAACATTACTTGAACAACTTATTAGATCAAAGTGAGTTTGTCATTATCAAAATCTAAGGGACAATTGTTATAGGTACGATGCTAACTACTAGGAGTCCTTAACATTGTCCCAACAAACTGTCTAACCTCCTAAGGTGGATCCGACAACAAAACATAATCAAAAGCAACGGGAGAGGTCAGCTTCGCTAGAGAATACCCAACGCGGTTGCCTTCCTGGTAAGTATATATATGACTCAATCGGACAAGCCCTTCACGATGAAGAGCAAGCCACCTCATAACTCTGCCTCCGGTCAAGCCCTTCACGATGAAGATCAACATCAACACCAAGTCCCCACGAACCTACAGTCGTCAGACTCCCATTTCCCACACCATTTTCAATCCATAAAGAACACCCCATAACTCTGCCTCCGGTGTTGTGGCGAACCCTAGATTAGCCGTGAACCCCTTAATCCAATTCCCACTCCCATCCTGGAGCACCCCACTGGCCGCAGACCAACCGGGGTTGCCCTTCTCCGAGCCATCACAATGAAGAGCAAGCCACCTCATTTGCGGCGGACTTCCACCCCACACGAATCTGCTATTGTGTCTTTCGACCCTTCACCCGAGCAAGAGCAAACATAGCTTCAAACTCTTTCGCCCTCCCCATGATAAAGTTGCGCTTGTCCGACACTGCCTCTTCCTCCCCAAACGTCCTCTGGCTTTGCCACCGCCATAGCCGCCACCATTTGGTGGCATGTGCCTTTTCTAGAATCGCAGAATACATGTACGACCCCCCGAACTTGTAACTTTTTTTCAACTAGAGCCTTCAACTAAAAAAAGTTCTATTAAACCCCCAACTTACTAATTTTGTTCAATTAGGCCCTCATCACGCGCCATGTACCATGTCAATGCCATATCACCGCCACGTCAGCGCCATGTCACTGCCACATAATTAAAATAATATTTTCAATCGCACTACATCGGCGTTAACGTTTTTAACGAAACAGAGCGTAGATTACTCTTACATGATTGATAGTAGAGTTGTCAAAACTTAATTGAACCTGCTAAGCTGACCCAAACCGATCGAAAATTTTAGGGTTGAATCCCGAAAATTTGAACTGAAAATCCAAAATGAACTAAACCCGTTTTAACCCGAACCCGAATGGATTGAAATCTGAAACCCGTTAGGTTGACTGATATAATATATTTAAAAAATGTATAAAATTTATTTTTAAAATGATAATATATTTTATTATTAAAATAATTAAATAATAATGATATTTTATTATCTAATATTATTATTTAATTACATATTACTTTAACAATATTTCAATCGCATAAGATCGGCGTGTATCACACACGCTATGCCACGTCAGCAGTAGGGGTTCAATCGAAGAAAATTAGTAAGTTAGGGGGTTTAATAGAACATTTTTTTAGTTGAGGGGTCTGGTCGAAAAAAAGTTACAAGTTTAGGGGACCGTACATGTATTCTGCCTTTTAAGAATTGAGTCACTTTACATTCTATTTTGGAAAAATGACTTTAAATAAGGAGTATCAACTATCTACTTTCAACCCAATATAATACCAACTTTGAAGATCATTAATAGGTATACAAAATGTACACATACATACCAATTGTAGTAGGAGCTATTTTCCGGTGATTATTTGGCAAACTAGTTGACGTGCCATACCGGTAACGTTGAGTAGGTGGTGTTGATTAGAATTTTATATTTCTTTTTAATTTTTTAAGCCTTCTCTGCAGTCTAGTGTTCTAAAAAACGTTATGTGGGGGTTGGGCGGTGGGACGGGGCCTAGCGCCTAGACAACTAGGTGGGAGCCTAGACGGGCCTAGGCGGATTTGTATGTTTTGGAAATATAGGATTATTAATTTAAATTGGTGAGAATATAGAAAAAAGAACTATCTCATTATAATGTTCTCATATAAATTGGCACCTAAAAACCTAACTAGTGCCATTTAGAGCCCACTCAACACGCCTAGAAGGCCACCTAACCCGCCTAGGTGCCCGCCCAGCCCGCATAGGCACCCACCTAGCCCGTTTAGCCTGCCTAATCCAACCGCCTAGGTGGCCGCCTAGCTAGCTCGCTTGGCGTCCTAACCATCCACTTAGGGGATGTTCGAGACGGTGAGCCACCGCCACCCTAGCGCCTAGGTGGTCGCCTAGACCGATTTTTAGAACATTCCTTCAAGTTTTAGCAAACCCTAGATTTTTTTGAATTGCAATTCATTCAAATTATGTTGATTTTTATGTATTGATGTGTGGATCTGGTGAAACCATGTATGAATATCAATTGTAATGGGTCGATTCATATTGTTGTGATTTTAATTGCGTGTAATCTATCAAGCTGTACATATTTTAGAAATTGATCAAGTTACACTGTGAATTGGGTGGCCGCGATGACGAGTATGGGGTGACTTTGATTTTCAACATTTTGGTGATGCATAGTAGGGACGGCTGACGGACATGACCATGGTGGGTACCTGGGTGGAGGAGATGACCTACCCAAGGAGTCCCAAACGTACATCAAAACGAAGTTTTGATAGTTGATTTTTGGACAAATAAAAATAGAATGAAATCCTAGTCAGCATCACCAACTCAACATTACCGCTAGTTTGTAGGAAAATTCACCAGAAAATAGCTCGTACTATAGCTAGGGGTGGACACTGTTCCAAAACCGGACCGAGACCGGATTGATCGAAACTTATGGACCGGGTACCAGATTTTTATTTTTAGTTTTACAAAAAAAAATTAATTTTTGAAAAAGTATTTTTTTTACAAATATAAAAATGTATATTATAGTTTAAAAAATCATATATGATTAATGAAAAGTATAATATTATTAAATATATAATATAAGTGTGAAACTTAAATATTAAAAATAAACTATAAAATTAATATTAATATAATTTTTATTTAAATATAAATTTTTATTAAATTTTATAAAAATACGGTGTAGACCGGATTTTGCCCAACCCTAACTATAACTGGTATATATGTTCATAGTTTGAATACCTATTAATGATTTTCAAAGTTGGTATTATTTTGTGTTAAATGTGGATAGTTGGTATTATTTAAAGTCATTTTTCCTTCTATTTTAAACACTTATTCTAGTTTAGTGTTTGGTTATTTGTGGTTGCATTCATCACTACGGTCAGACTTCACTTACGCCATTGTTTTATCTGTTTTTAATTGGTACTCAGTACACAACCTATTCGGTAACCATACATGTTTTTAGTAAGTTATATTCACCTTCATCGGTACCACCATTGATATTATATTGACGGTCAAGCACTACCATTGCATCCACCATCACCACAACCTCCTCCGCCACCACCATCGACACTACTATCACCACCAACTTCATCTCCATCGCCACCACCAACTCCAGCACCAAGGATCTACCCCACTACCAACGTCGTAGCCACCACCAATTCACCACCATGGTTGTCACTTTATCATCCACCACCCCACCAACATAATCGCTTTCAACTCCACCACTTCAACCTTTACCACTAATGCTATCTTCACTTTTGAGTTGCTTATTATCTTGAACCGATTGTCTTTTGTACTTTTTTTTAGGGGGCAAAGGACAGTATCTATAAGATTCAAAACATATAATCTCCATATATTATCTTCAGAGGTTTAATCGTTTGATTAGGTTGTTTGTATCTTGTCCTCTAAAATTTGTATGGTGTACTTTCTTCTCTTCAGTACAATTTGACCTTTATTAAAACAATACCAAATGGGCCATTTCATAATAGTCCAGTAGGGCCCATACTTAATGTCCATAATTTATGGCGGATTATGGAGTAAGTGGCCCATTACGGCCTGGCAAAATTTTGAATGCTACATTTACGCAAACAACAATTCATTGACATTTAGCAAATGTACCAGGACTTGTCAACAAAGAGCTTTCTTATATTTTGGTTGAGATGTGATGCAGATTAAACGAAACCAAAAGCACGTAGTCCTACTAAACGACCAATGAGCCTTATGTTATTCGTACCAACTCTCAATAACTACACCTAAATGGATATATGAAATAGGCTTGTTCATTGGTTCGGTTAAACCGAAGAAAACCGAAAACCAAACCGAACCAAACCGATCCAAACCGAACCGAGCTTCGGTTCGGTTTTCGGTTTATGTTTTATCTTAGTTTGGTTTTCGGTTTGGATCGGTTTGGTTTTCGGTTCGGTTCGGTTAAACCGAACTAGTTTTATATAAAAAAAATTAAATTTAAATATTCATTATTCATTATAGAAAATATCAAAATTGGTTTTTAATTGGTTTTCTTTGGTTTTGTTTGTACATTTGGTTTTGTTTGGTTCGGGTATTATTTGGATTTTGGTTTACCTTCTCCAAAAAGAATCACATTTTAATCAATCGGTTTATTCGGTTCAAAACCGAACCAAACCGAATAAAACCGAAACCGAACCGAACCGAACCAAACTGCGGTAGATCGGTTTGGTTTTCGGTTCGTATATTTCCGATGTTCGGTTTTCGGTTCGGTTCGGTTTTCTGCGGTTCGGTTCGGTTCTGAACCGATGAACAACCCTAATATGAAATGTGCAAGTTGTGTGTTGAAGTTAAATATACAAAATATGATAAGGTGTAAGGATTACACGTATTAGATATAGAGTAGTGGAACAATGCAATGAGTGGTTCGTAATGGTGCTCCTCACTTGGCACACAAAAGTAAGGCGGCAATTAATATCCATTCATGTTGTTAAAAATCTGTCAATTATTGTGCATATATAAATGTTTTTGCTACTTTCTCCTTGATAGATAATTTCCCATTTTGGCAATATGAATGAACAATGAACACCAGTTCTTTACATCGTTGATCATGGTTAAGCTTCTCGAATTTTGAAAGTAAAACAATAAAACAAAAGGTATAAAGTCATCATAAATTTTTGAACACAACAACAACAATCACATTTATCCATTTGATCAAAAAAAAAAACAATCACATTTATCCAGATAGTCCCGCACATGCAGGATCTGGGGGGTCAAAATGGGAGTATTCCAGATCTGGATGGAATACGCTTAAAAAAAACTCAAGAAAAACGTCCAAACCACCCAACAACTACAAACAACAAGTTAAGAGATTTCAAAGTAAAATTGAACATGAACTCAAAGTAAAAGAAAGCTTAAGAAAAATTAAACTAGCTAACACCATAATTTTTTTTAATAAATAAAAACAACATATCTTGTAAAATAAAGATGTTTATCCTATATCCCTATTAAAAGACTGTTTTTATTAGTTTGAATGACCCCTTTTGGCCTTTTACGCTAGATGACAAGTACAATTCATTTATTCGTATAGGCTTTCTAGCATGTTATTTTTCCGACGTTAAGATTGTTGCTCTTTTAGATTTTATTTTTTGGCGAATCCACTATCTGAGCCGATTAATCCACTTGGTAAAGTTCAGTGGGTGAGAATTTGGAGGTCATGTGGATACTTAAGTCCAGCATGGACATATATATACCTAATGAGTTCCCAACCAAAAACCATATGACATTAAATGGAATAACCCATTATGTTATATAAAATACAGTTATACTTATTCTCAAATGTGGGATTACCAACAAACACACCTCAAATGCAATGTCTAGGTCAGTTGACATCTGAATATAATCCCTTTAGACTTGCGGCTAGTCATGAATGAATCAGTTGCACTTATATTTGACGGTTTGCTAGAGTGTGCTCGTAAGGGCCGATAACCCTGAACGAATCATTAAAGGCTAGCGAATTGCACTTTTGGGTTTGCTCACTCTTTTATTGGGTGGGCTGTTTGAATGGTCCTTATGAAACCCACCAACCCGAAAACTCTATAAATGACCTTTGTTAAAACTCACTCTAATAACATGATAAAGTCAATTTATCGATAATCTAGGTATCACGTGGATGAATAGACGTACTAAATAAGTAAAAAGTTAGAAACAACAACCATATAATAATAGATGAAGTACTATTTGAATTATGAGATAATTTTACATCTTATCTTCAGTATGAGGCTTCTAACACCAGTCTTAACTACTACACATGCTGTTTCCAAGGTATAAACTTTACCCTTTCTAGCTATTAACATTAGACATAAAAAGTGATAGCCTTAGACAACCTACATAAATTAAAAAAAAAATAACTAAGTAGGATTGAAATGAAAGACAGTCCTATTAACAACATGATCCTACTAAACACGTATTAAGATGACATTGAGACTTATATAACATTACATGTGTATACCACTCACTACATTATGAGCTTGCATCTAGTCAGACTAACTTATGGACCACTTGGACGGGTGCCTATTACCTCAACTCCACCTCCATCTGGGACTACAAGAGATCGACTAATGATACACTAGTACAGATATGTGAGTTTATATCGGCTAAAAAACATACCGGTTCAAAAACCGGTATTTTGTTTAGATGTTTATACCGGTTTTTGTAATCTACGGTATAAATCCAACAAAATTGTTCCCGCATACCGCATTTTAGGTACAACCGATATAAAAGTTTTAAAAAAGGAGGAAACGGACACCTGTTTTATCTAAAACCGGTATGTGCCTTCGTAAAAAAATAATTGTATTAATTCTCTGCCAAAAGGGCAAAACCCATCTATCTCCCCCGACCTACTGGGTCTTCTACGCTCCAAAACACAAACCCTAGCTTTCGCTTCCTTGAACTTCCATCGGCTCTTGCTCGTCGATAGGAGCTCGTTCGTTGCCCCAACCGGCATCGTGTCCCTTCCGTGGGATGATCAATCTGGCCGATGGTGGACTTGGCCTCTTGCTCGGCCGACGACGTGGACAAGGAAGCGGGAGGAGGAGGATGCACAGTCGCCGAGGGTGAAGAGGTTGCAGTCAGAGCCGCCGAGGGAGTCGAAGACGGCGGAGTAGCCGAGGAGTAGGAAGCAGAAGCAGGCAGACCTCGTCAATGCCACCGTCGAGGAGGACGGAGTAGCCGAGGAGGATGGAGTAGGCGAGGAGGGAGATCAGACCGATTATCCACACCGTCGGCTTCTTCATCGCCGCCACCATCGGCCGCCGTCGCGAGCCTGACACTGCCCTTACTATCTACAAAACCCTCTCGTTTTCGCCCGTTCAAAGATCCCAAACGTGTTCTGCATTCTCTCTATTTTCGCCCGCTCAAAGGTACAGTTTCTATAGAACTCTACTTCTCCTTCTTCTGTTGATATTGCTTTCTTTTGCCAGTTTGATTCATGAATTTGAGTTGAATTTTTCTCTAATTGAATTTTGTGTGCTGTGAACTCGAGTTTGAGGAGACGAATCAGTTTCTTTGCTAGTTTCGTTCTTCCTAGTGGTGTGATTATTTAGGACGTGAGGTTTTTGGCATATTTGAGTTGATTTTCTGCCAAAGTTTCAAGCCTTGGAATGCGTAAGCTGCTTCTGGTTGAGGAATTTTTCTTATTAGGTGATTAATTTGATGAGCTTATTTGATTTGGACAAATAGTGCATTCTTTCATTCATAAGTTGAATGTTAGGGTTTTGTAATTTCCTCCCTCTTTTATGTACACTTATGATGGATTTAAGTTTGTTTCAGCTTGTGGTGCAATAAGCATGGAACACCTATAGCTAATTGGATTCTGGTGTAGAAAAGCTGATGATTAAATGGAGAAGAAGCAGCATATCACTATATACACAACAACTAGTTTGCCATGGATGACTCGAACTGCTGTTAATCCTCTATTTCGAGCTATCTATCTTGCTAAAGGGTAACTTATGGGGACATCATTCTAGCAGGGTCAGACCAATGACTTTTTAAAGAATTTGGAGAATCATTCATTAGCAGTAGATGTATATCAGGACAAGTAACATGGCAATGAGAACACAGACTTTGAATATGGACTTAGGGGCTATGATTTCAATGATGACCAGGTACTATAGAAGGCATAGATCATTGAGGAAGTTTGTTGTTTTTCAGTTTTCAATAATTTTCTGCTATATTCTTTTTATGCATGCCTCTCTAGAAGCTGGAGAAATTTTATTGTGGATATGTAAGTCATTGTTCATGGAGATGTATCATCTCAGTTGGTTCATCTTGTGCTTAAAAACAAATCCAAAAGATTATCATGTAAGACTTTGATGTTTGTTATATTTACCAAAGTATGTACTAAACTGATGTATTTATTCAAAAGAAGTAATGATGATGGAAATGAGCATTGATGTATCTTGGCTTATTCACATAATAAATCCTTTTTTTTGTGCATATGCATGTCATTGAGTATATGAGAAGTTATCTACATGAAATTCTTGCTTCCAAGGAAAAATATCCTAGTGTAGTGAAATTAAATTCATATCTGAAGATATGTGACTTCTTTTTTCCATGGATGTGCAGGATGGAGTTGCTCTTTTCCACGAACTAGGTTTACATTAAGTTTTGGTGGAGAGGTTGAGTTTTGTTCTCTGTTGGGATTAAAATATTCTTTTCATTGCTTTCACTCACTGGTATACCTTTGTTTTTCTCTTTGCGTTCATAATTTTCAGGATAGATCAAGTGCTTGCTCTGGACTCAGCGACATCACCAAACTTGGCCACCTATATGAACCGATGCTCTGGCAAAACCTATTGATTTTTTGATGCTCATCAAATTGAAAGAGGGTTATTGTCAGATTAAGGTTAGTTCTTTTAAGTAATTTTTCAATTTACCTTTGAACATCTTGTTTTAATACTCCTTTATAGAAAAGAACAGTTTCATTGCTTATCAAGCCCTATGACTTCTAAGGCTTATGATACACCTTTCTTTACTAGAGCTTATGAATAATGGATAATTCTTTTTTTCTTGATAATTATTTATTGGAATAAGGTTGTCTACGGAGTTTGATTGTTGTCTTGATCTTTTCTTTTATTTCTTACTTTTGTCCTTAGCTTTCTAGATATCACTGAACCATATTTTGCAATGCCATGGTGGAAACTTAAATATGGAATTGTGTATCACATTTGATAAAGTTCTAGAAATAGGAATCTAAAAAATCAAGCTTTTTGACAGATTTAGGCTATGGGATGGGATATTGAGACCTAGAATAGAAGTATGAGCTAGCACAAAGTTTTCCAAACCATTGTTTTGTGAGAATATATAATTCCAGTTTACATAATGGGTTGGGTAGTCTGTTCTTGCTCACGTCTAGCTCACAAGGTCCATGATGTTTGGTTGCATAAACTTCTTGCTGGTGGCAATTAGTGGTGTTATTTTCATTTTTTTTTTAGAACCATCCACACTAGCTTAAAGTGATAATAGCTGAGGTGACATGGGCAGGTACTGTTAGTAGAGGGGGGGGGGGGGAAGGTAAGGAGAAAGTAATCCCTTGATCCTTCGTGAGTTTAAAAGGGCATCACATGACATGTCATTCTGATCTTGCTATATATGCTTCCTTCCAATAAAGTAGCCAGAACTTAAAAATCCAATTTTACGAGGCTCAATTTCCATGTGAGAGTAATCCGATTATATGAGGCTAAGTTCCGATGTGAGAGTAAAGGACATCCTCTGCATACTTCAACTTCTCATTTAAACGACATCAATTCTTCCATTCTTCATGTATCTGCAATTTTTGGCTAAGCAGTTCATGTTCTAAATTTCTATATTGGGTCTTTCATGTGCTGAATCGGTAATGTATCTGTAATTTATGGACACATTTTATATGCAAAGATCTCAAAACAAGACTATAAAACTCATTTTTTTTATTATCAACTGCTAAATGTGTTATGTTGAATTGTGCAGGAGGGGGAGACAGACGCTGTTGTTGTAGTTCACTCTCATGAAGATGGGATGCCAACTGGAGCATCCATTTTGAGGGAACTTTGGATTGAATATTGGATGAATTACGGGTAGGAGTGGAATTTTAAAAAAGGGTCAAAGGTGTGAAGTGAGTGGGGGTGAGGTGGGCCAAGCTCTTTGAGGGATTTTTTTTTTATTTGTAAATGACTGCATACCGGTTATATGAAAACCGGTATGCGTACACTTTTTTTTCTAATATAATAACATTGATACCGGTTTTTAAAAAACCGGTATGCGTGTTGAACTTTTATACCGGTTTTGTAATAACCGGTATCCGTTATTTTATATCGCTCGAGTTTACAGCGTGTCGAAAACCGGTATCCGTTTTAGAATAAAACCGGTATTAACTACTATATTTGTACTAGTGATAGCTGGTGCTGGAACTCCATCCTCCAAGTCAGAGATGAGTTGTGTGCCCTCACTTCGCCTGCCGAGCTCCTTGACAAAATGTGCGGTAGGCATGGAAAATTCTCCACCAAAAATGTGTATCTTCTTCTTAAAGAACCAGCCGAGGAACAAAGTTGGGCAAACTGTATCTGGGGAGGTGTCCATGCTCCACGCTGCAACTTCATCACTCGGCTCGCTGTGTTGAGGCACCTCCCTACATTGTCCAAACTTCACCAGTGGGGCATCGTCCAAGATGCCACCTGTAAGCTTTGCAATTTGGAAGTTGAAACTGAAGAGCATCTATGGAATCGATGTTCTTTCACCGATTTGGTCCTTACTGATATCCATGATTGGCTTCGCATAACCACTACCTTCCATGACCTCGACTGTTGGCTTGAATGGTATGTGATTGGCCGTCATAAATCCTCCTTGCTTTACCAAATGCGTGATCACTCACACTATATACAACGTTTGGAAAGCCAGAAATGCTCTCTTGTACCAAAGCCGATCGATCTCTTCTATAGAGTGCGGTAGCATCATCATCCAAGCCATCAAACATCATGTCACTGCAAATTGGGGTAAGAACAATCGAGATCTCAGAGCATGGGGAAGCTTCCTCAGCCATTAGTTTTCTAGTTTCTTCTTTCTAACTTGCTGATCTTCTTAGAATTCTCTTGCTAGCTACGCCCAGCTGATTTTTGGGAAACCATTGATTCTCCATTGACTCACTTTTGATTGTAAATTCTTCCTCTCCTTAATATATATCCTACGGTAACTTTTCCAAAAAAAAAGAAATTAAGAAATTAAGAAATTATACATCCATATCGCATCCTATAAGGTGTGCGTGCTTTACGATCTTCGTACCCATATTACGAACTTTGGAGTTTGAAGTGTCTATATATATAACTCATGGTCAATGGCACACACACTGCGCAACACAAATATGAGTATCGACAAAAGTACTACTATAAAATTAAATATATATCACTCCTACAGCAGAACCAGCAGCTTTTATGACACAGGCTTGCTTAAAATAATTCAGCCATGACTATGAGTATCTAAAACAAGAAATAAAATCCAAAAATAAAATAAAATGCTAATGTACATGAATTTAGGCTATTTAGCTAATTACTCCGTACAAGTTTGTTATAAACACTTGTAATAATAATAATAATAATAATATCACATAAAAAATACTGGAGTATAATAATATGAAAAGGATCCTTTTCGAGGGCCCTCCATCTATTTCCAATTCCTTTTGTTTCTTGTCAATGGTCTCATTCTCA
This sequence comes from Polygonum maritimum, assembly GCA_963924305.1. NCBI lineage: Eukaryota > Viridiplantae > Streptophyta > Magnoliopsida > Caryophyllales > Polygonaceae > Polygonum > Polygonum maritimum. Next base: position 38,213,856 of record OZ002732.1, on the reverse strand, counting down.
AACCTCACTCAATTCTTCCCATTTTAATCATGTCTTCTCCTCCTCCTCCTCCTCCTTCCCACGCCGGAGTTGGCGGCGGCCGGAGGAGCCGTCGGAGGAGAAGGCCGCCGGCTCCTCAGCCGCCACGTGATCACCACCAAGAAGCTTCTTCAAGTAGGAATGTGGTTGAAGTGTGGCCTGAGCCCTTTGTTGAAGCCCTTGCTCTTCAAGTTGCCATGGATGCTTGTTCTACTATTGGCCGCCTTGCTTGTGGGCCTGCCCTTGCTCTTCTCTTCCAAGTATGTGTGTATATATATATATATATATATATATATATATTTATGTTCTCTCTTTCTAGCTCTATCCCTTCATGCATTGCTTGATCATTTTTTTTTATGGAGTTGCAAGATTATGTGCTTATAATTACCTAGGCTTAGGCTATGCTAACAACTTTGTTTGGTGTTTCTTTGATTGTGTGTTTGTTTTGTCGTAGTTGTTTATTTGTTAGTTACAATGTTTTGGCCTCATCTATGACTATGATCATGTATGGGTATACAATTGAATTCTTATGAAAAAGGGTTTTTGATGGAACTAAATGGTGGATGACAATTGATTGCATTCATGTGGAAAATGTCAAATTGAGCATACAAAATCTCTTTGCATGATTGTTGTATGGTGGGTAAAATCTTTGACCGGCTTCTTTCTTTCTTTCTTATTCTTTTTAATTTGTTTTTTTTTTGGTCTCTCTATGGACATGGAAGAAAGCTTACTTAATCTACCATGTTCCAAAGATTTGCTTATGATAATGTATAAACAAAGAAGGAAGAAAGGGATACAAAAACCTCACACTAAAAAAGGAAACACACTTTTGTAAGTGTAGGTATTTTTTTATCATTTCTTTTCTTAGGCAAGATTTGGGAGTAGTGCAAGTGCTTGCAAGCATGGAATAGAAGGGAGAACATCAATCAAATCAATGGACTATATACCCATCAATATAATTAATTAATCAATCAATAATGTTAGTATATGCCCATCTTCTTTGTTGAATGGGATTATTATGTTATTTATTAACATGTTTGCTGAATGAGATTACAATGAGCCAAAATAAACCCGGGTTTGTTTCAAAATAGTCTTTGTTATGTTATTTTTAAATAATAAGTACATAAAAGTACATGTAATGGAAACTCTGTGGGTTGAATTCACACATATATATATATGTAGATATGGCAAAGATAGGGTTAGTCTTTGTTTTAAGGGGCACCCTGTCCCAGATGATCAAATTGAACAGTGGTAATTGCTTGTTAGTAGTAAGAGAATTGAATAGGCAGAAGGGACAGTACTTTTCAGCTGACCTTCTTCAATTCAACTGTTTGCCCTAATATTTTTTTGCCACTTTGGAGGGTTGAATTGCTATTTATGGGCAAAATATCAGAAACTCAAAGTTCATATTATGAGGTTTAAGACTAGGTTGCTAGGCTATGTATATGTATATATATATGTACATGTGGTCCAACACTTTCTAGTGTACTACGGAGTAGTACTTTTTAACTATATTTTCTTACTAGGGTTCATAAATCTTTTGTATAGTTGGGGGAACACATCATGGTGATGATATAGACTTAATTTGGATAAGATTTTATTAGTTTGATGAACTACTAACTTAGAGTGTGGAGTTACCCTAAACCTAAGCAAAAAAAATGTACGTGGATTTGGAACCCTATCCTTGGTAAGTTGATCACCTAAGCTACCCCTCATATCCTTGGTTAGTTTGATGAACTTTAGTCTGATTTTTCAATTGTTGTAGATATGTACATATAGGTAAAGCTAGATAAGGTTATTGCCCCTTTTGCCGCCCACAATTGGGGGCCGTTTTCTAATATTATATGCACCTCTTCTTGGTTTGTCATGTTAGTGGTTATGATTTACTATTATAAATAGTTGTAGGTATGCTAGCTATTTCTTGATTTTTAAAGGCTTGGTGGTTCTTTTCTTGTGTACATAACAACATGGAAACCGTTATAATCCATCCTAAAGTTTCTCAAATTATCAAACTTGTGATACATAGCATATTCTTTGATTTTGGATGCACAGGATACACTAGTAATAGAATAATAGTAGTACTGTAGTAAAGAGGAAGACAACTACAGTCAAAAGGGCTAGGGCCCTATAAAATTCATAGGCAGGGCGTAGGTGATGAGAGAGAGAAAGACAAAAATATAGGGCACCCCTTTTCTTGGAAATGAAAGACATGGATAAAGAAGAAAGATTGCAGGCAAAGATAGATGGATAAAGAGTAAAAGAGAGCATATAATAATAAATAAAAGATGGCACAATATGAAAGAACCAGCAAGTCCTCTAACGTACAAGCAAGATGTAGAACATTATTTAGTTTTGTGCAAACTTGTGCTGTTATTATAAATGTACAAGCAAGGCATCTGGACTACTGTACTATAGAAATGAGTCAATGTTTTCCGAAAAAATTTTAAATTTACTAAGTGGTAATCTTTTAATAAACATTATTATTTCATAAAATATAATCTTTTCACTCAAACATAAAATCAAAATAAAATCAAAAAGTAGTTTGTAATAGATAATCTTGAATTATTTTTTAACAATATAATATATTTTGAAATATAATTCAAATTTTTAAAGGAAATAGTATAAACTATACTATATGTATAGTAATTTCTATCTAGGAATCTACATCTATATTAATTAAACATGATCTTTTAAATAGGATATGTAAATTTGAAATGATTTTAAAGATTTTACCTTATCTAATGTATAATTTATTAATTGAAATCTTATATATTTTAGATTTTAAATCATATTCATAAATATCTTTATAATATTTTATAAATTATTTTAATTAAATCTTTGTTCAAACAAATAAACTTTATAAATATAAGTATTTTTCTTGTCAAAGTGTCTTAACAAGTAAATGTACTCCTCCGTTTCAAAATACATGAATATTTGGACATTGCACATATATTAAGAAAAAATGTTATTTCTATATTGTCCCTATCAAATATAGAGTTAATCATTTGTTTAGAGAAATATGAAAATGTGTAATGATTGTGATAATGATAATTATTAGGGATATAAGTAGAAAGAGATGAAAAGAAATGTGAAATGGACGAGTATTATGAAACAAAAAAAAAAGTGTTCAAATGGTCATATATTTTGAAATAAAGAGAGTATTATAATAGGGGAGTTAAACTAGTTTGACCACCAATGTTCTAATAGTTATTATTTGGATTCTCCCATCTTTCCCCGTGGTCTTTCATGATTAACCTTGGTACACTTGTTTGAAGAAAGTAGTTTTTGGGAGAAAGTAGTACTCCCTCCGTTTCACAATAAGTGTCGTTTTAGCACTTAAAATTTGTTTCATAATATGTGTCGTTTTAGGTTTTCAAAGTGGTTTATTAGGATTGAATAATGATAATTTTTATTGGAATGTGTATTTGTTGACTAAAGTTGTTCATTCATTGGCCAAAAAAATGTAATGAGTGGTAAGATTAAGAAAAAGTTGTAAGTTTTAAAGTGAATGATTGCTTTTCTTAAAAACTGGGTTAAGAGCTAAAACGACACTTATTGTGAAACGGAGGGAGTATTTTTTATCTTGAAAAATGTATAAAGTAGAAAAATTATACGCATTTCAATAATTTTAAAAGTAGTTTTTTTGATAAAAGTATACTTTTAAGGGGTAAGTGTAGCAAGGCCTAAACTTGCATCCCCATGCTACTATATGTATGGACCACAAGCGAAGTCTGGGTTTGAAAAACCGGCCTAGCCCTGTGCCCATGTGTGTGGGCATGAATGATAGAGTACAATAATACTAATAATCACACCAGCTTAACACCTAAACTGTCCATTGACCGGTTCTTTTAGTTAATTTTCAGTTACTGTACACAACAGTACATATTATAGGATAAATTAGGAAACTATAAATGTAAGGAGAGATGCTAGCTAAGCTAAAGCTAGGCTAGGCTAGGCTAGGCTTTGAATTAAAACACTTCTGACACGATGACACTTGACTTCATCTTTGGACAAGACAATTCTTTGGTTTCTTTAGTTCTGCAAACAATGTAACACCGTCACCATCACAACTTACTTTGCATATACAAATAAATACTCCCTCTACAATTAACACTTGTACTACGTTGCATTATCTGATCACCTCATCAGTGGCTCAGTTGCTCAGCATCGATCTCTTCCTCCTCAATTCTATACAATATTCTGTATGACTTGGACATATATATATATTGTACTCCGTATTCATTAAGCTCTATCCATCTGCATGTGAATCTCTTCTTCCATACTGGCATTCATTGATCATACCAAAATATTCAATATACGTACACAGCTAGAGAAAATAAAATCACGTACATTGTGTATGTGCCAGGTGTGCTCCACGTGGCGAGCGGTGTCCCGGTCAGAGTACCTCTGGCAAAACCTCACCTGCCAAATTTGGAATAGAACCTCCCGCTCTCACGCCACGTGGCGCCACGAGTTCATTTACCGCCATTCAACCGCCACCAACTTCCGACGCCGCCGCTACGCCCACACCACCCTCCAATTCGACGACGCCGATGCTGACGCTGCTGATGAACCCGCCGCCAACCTCCTCTGCCTCCGGCTCACCCTCTCCGACCACCACCTCGCTGCCGGCTTCTCCGACGGCTCCGTCCGCCTCTTCCACCTCGACACCCTCGTCCACCTCCGAACCTTCCACCCCTTCCTCCGCGACCGCCTCGGCATCTTCTCACGCGCCGTCACCGGGATCGTCCTCCCTAGCGACGGCGCCCCGCGCGCCGTCTTCTCCTCCCTCGATGGTGACATCCATGTCTCCCTTATCAACAACAACAACAATGGCCCAACTCGTAGGGCTCAGTTGGGCGACGTCGTCAACGACGGAACCCTAATCGACTTCTCCGGATGCAACAGGCACGCCCCATTTCTCATCATGTGTACTATGGGAATAGTTTGACGGGACGGAGGGAGTATCGTTTAATTTTCGATATTAAGTTGATCATGGACGTTTCTTGCTATTAGGTTTTGGGTGGGCCTATATGCCGGCGTTCCGGGCCGGGCAATCCACATCTGGGACGCCGAGTCGGAGCAGCTGCTCTTCGTCGGTGGGACGTTGACTGACCCGGAGGCGCTAATCGGATGGCACACGTTGACCGAGCTGACCGCCGATCCCATCGGCAGAGTCCGAGTGGCCGGCCACGAGCTCGCCGTGGCCTGCACCGGAGTCCGATCACTGGTGTTCGACCTCCGCCATCCCGGCGTCGTCGTCGGAGAGGAGGAACCGCGGCGGGGGATCGTCGTCGGATCGGTGGACGCGGACGGCGGCGGGGCGGCGTACGTTACGGTGAACACCCGGGGGTTTGTTAGCGTGCGCACGGCGCGCACGATGGAGGAGCTGCGCAGGTTTCCGTTGCGGGGTGGGGCGCAGGTTAGGGGCCTGTTGGGCGCCATGAACCTTGGGCACGTGATAATGTGCGCCGCGGGTGTTGTAAGGCTATGGGACGCCGAGCGCGGGGAGTATCTGTACAGCATCAGGGAGAGGGTTGGCGGTGCCACGTACCTGACAGCCAGCGATCGACACGTGGCGGCGTCCGAGAGCGACACGACGATACACCTGTGGGACTTTGGGGCCTGAAACTGACGGTTATGCCCCTGAACTGCTAACATCTAATCGGTCAATTGGGAGGGTGTTTTGGGTATAATTCGTTTTGCTTGGAATATTAGGGCTTCTGTGTTTATTGGTACTGTAGTTAATTAAGCTAGGGCAATGTAATTGGGGCCCACTTTGTTTAGATTTGACGATGACTTTCGTTAGATTGTGACCGTAATTCCTAGGGGTCCTAGCTAGCTTGTTACTTCTTTTCAGCTCATCATTCTTTGACCCTTGCATTTTTCTGCTTTATTTTCTTTTGCCGATTTTTTGGCCTTTTGAGTTTCCTACATGTTGGAATTTGTTGTGGGTCATTATTACTAGTTCCTAATGCTAAATTTGACTTCGGTCGGTCTTACACCCCTTTAATCTTTTCATGGATTGATTGAGTATGTACTCGAGTTTTGATCTAAATCGAGTGAAATTAGGACATATGAATTATTAGCTCCAAACAAGTCGAACAAGTCGCCTGGACCGGAACAAGTCGCCTGGACTGGACGGGTTTAGCTCCAAATTTTTCCACGCCTCTTGGAATATAGTCGGCCCTGACGTCACTACTGCTGTCCTTGACTTCTTTAGTAATGGTCAGCTTCTCAAAGAGATTAATCACACAGCCATCGCCCTCATTCCTAAATCAGAGAACCCCACCTTTATCCGTGACTTTCGGTGTTGCACCACCCTCTATAAAACCATTTCGAAAATCATTGTTGAGCGCATCAAACTCATCCTCCCCGACCTCATCTCTGTCTCCCAAGGCGCTTTTGTTAGGGGTAGATCCATCAGACACAACATTCAATTGTGTCAAGAGCTCATGAATCAATACGGATGTGCCTCCATCTCCCCGAGATGCGCCCTTAAGGTCGACTTCCTAAAAGCTTTTGACTCGGTCAGTTGGGATTTTGTTGAGCACCTCCTCATCTTCTTCCATTTTCCTCAAGATATGATCAATTGGATTATGGCATGCATCTCGTCCCCTTATTACGTGATCCTCATTAACGGCGAGCTCAAAGGCCACTTTCTAGGGAAGAAGGGACTAAGGCAAGGCGACCCGATGTCGCCATACCTTTTTGTCCTAGTTATGGAATTCCTTAGTAGAATGCTCCAACGCCTTGATGGCAGCTCCTCCTTCCGGTTCCATCCCAAGTGTAAGAGCTCTAAAATCTCCCACCTTTGCTTCGCCGATGACTTGATCATCTTCTCCAAAGGCTGCCCAAATTTTGTCCGCGCTATTAAAGAGACCTTAGATTCCTTTGAAACCATGTCGGGCCTCTCTCCCAACCTCTCCAAATCCCAGCTCTTCTTTGGGGGCGTCCCCCTCAGCACCCGTACCGCCATTAAGGACATCCTCAACTTCAGCGAAGGGTCCCTTCCGGTAAGATATCTTGGTATCCCCCTCAGCTCTAGGTCCTTGCGTTGTCGGGATTATGGAGTCCCGATTGACAAGATGACTGCCAAAGTGCGATCTTGGGCTGCTAAGGGCCTCTCGTATGCTGGTCGGGTGGAGTTAATTCGGGGGGTTCTTTATGGGATTGAAAATTTCTGGTGCAGCATCTTTTTTTTCCCTAAAGATGTCCTCTCAAAAATCAAGGGTATTCTTCGCTCCTTTCTCTGGAGCGGTAAAGTTGGTTCTAAGCGAAGCTTGGTGTCTTGGAAGATTATTTGTAAACCCAAGAATGAAGGTGGCTTAGGGTTCAAGGAACTCCTTACATGGAATCAAGCCTGCATGGCTAGGAGTCTTTTTGAGCTTCATCAAGGCTCCACCAACATTTGGTGCACTTGGACCCGTTTGAACAACATGACCACCTCTTCAATTTGGAGCACTAGACCTAAGTGCAATGCATCCTCTACTTGGCGTGGGCTGCTGCGCATCAGAGACCTTCTCCTACGCACTGCCTACGCTAGCCAAATCCCATCTTTAATCGCAGATGTTCGAGATAGCACGCGCTTCTCCACTAGTGCGGTCTACCACCTTCTGCGTGCTAAGTCCTCCTTCATTCCCTGGGGTAAGGTAATTTGGGGCGGTTTGAATACCCCCAAATGCTCCATGATCGCTTGGATTGCCCTCCAAAATCGCCTTCCCACCAAGAACCGACTCAGCGCGTGGCTTGAGATTTCTGACCCGTTATGCCCCCTCTACAATCAGCTAGCTGAAACTAACCACCACCTTTGGTCGGGCTGCTCCTTCACCATCACCACTGTCCGTCAAGTCTGTTGCTGGCTTCGTCTACCCACCGTTCCGACCTCCATTTACGAGTGGCTCCACTGGTTGTACTCTCGTTGGCGAGGTAAGAACCCCAGACTTCGCACGATCGCCTCTGCCCTCTCCTCTCTGGTCTACTACGTTTGGCTTGCACGGAATGACGCCGTCTTCAACGGCTTCACGCCCAACATCAATTCTTGCACTGCCACCATCATGCAACATGTCCGAACCTCTCTCATTGCAAAATGTGATATTACTAGTCCTGGCCTTTCATCTTGGATAGCTATTCTGAACTCTCCTCCTAGGCTTGACTAGTGATCATTTTGTACTTTTGTGATTAACCTTCTTACCGGTTCTTTTGTGCCTCTGGCTCTTGAGGGTTAGTTGTATATTCCCTCCCTTTTGTATATGCAACTCTTATTTATTAATATATTTTTACCAAAATTCAAAAAAAAAATTATTATGATTATCATCATCTTCTCTATCCAAAGTCTAATCTTGCTACCTTCTACATAATTACGTTCCTGCCTTTTTTGAATGGTCTTCTAAAACCAGTGCCAGCACATCTACATAAAATGATCACCCGAGTCGAGCTGAATGTAGTTAAGACGAAATTCTGGTGAACTAGTAGGCAACCAAAAAAATGAAATATGAGATTGGCTATTGTGGTCTAATATATGTGATTTTGCTAGAAGGTTTCCGACTAGGTCGTGGTCTTCGTCCTTCACTTGGGTGAAAGATGGATGAAGTTTCGCCATCTTTCCTTCAATTGGGTTAGAGCCAATTGATATGATAAGCAAGCTTTAAGTCTCTAAGGATAGCACTTAGCTTCTCATGAACAGTGTCCTCAGCCCAAAAAGATAAATAAACAAGCTTGACTAGTTTGTTGTTCTTATTGACTAGAGGCTATACACCTGAATTCTATCACTTGAGTCAACTTCAAGTGAAAATCATAGCAATGCATAAAAAACAACTCAAGGGAATAATTCCACCAAACTTGAGTTGAAAATCATAACAATGCATAAAATGCCACCAACAAGGGTGATTAATAGATGCATGATGAGGTGAGTGGAGCCTTCCCAACAACACATGAATCTGAAAAGTGTAAGGGGAATAATCAATAATCAACATGATTAGTTTCAACCTTTAGGTGTAACCGAAAAAACGGTCTCAAAATTCTACACCATACCGGACTGAATATAAGGATTGCAATTAGTAGTATACTAGCAGATGACCTATACCTTGTACGGGGATGTTATTTATTTATTTATTGCTTTGTGTATGAATTTAATATAATAATTACAAATATTATCATATGTGTAATTTTTTTAAACGACGCTTATTTTTTGGATTATAAAATAACATAATTCTTGTATATCATTGCATATATAAATAAATTAAACATATATTTAAATAATTGTGGAAGAATGACATAAGATAAGATGCATTATCACATTTAATTAACAATTGATACAAATCTTTTGGCATTTAAATTAAATTACGTAAACTAACTTATATAATAAGATCAATAAGTTTAAATAAAAACTCAAATTAATATATTATAATATTAAAGATATAGATAATATTTAGTAAGTTAAATAGAAACCAAATTATCTCGTGCATATGTTATTGTTTTTTGAAAAAAAATTAAATAACAAATATATAAATATGTAATGAAAATGTTAACGAATTATTATCTTAATCAAGAAATCTATCTTTTTTTCATAAAGTGTAATCAATATGAAATATTACCGATATATATATGATAAATATAGCATCTAATGTTTTATTGATATTTTAATATGATAATGTAGTGAAAATATATTTAATATATTATTTTAATAGAATGAATATTTTTCTTAAATATAGTGGTAAAATTTGCTACCATTGATGATTTAAAAAAATAGCATAATAAAATTACGAAAAATTATTTAAAGTTAATATGATATTTAATTAAATAGGTAAAATATTATGATTATGATTTATAGATTATGACAAAAATAAATATTTTTTTAAATAAAAGGTTTACGATAGGTATATGTATTAATTAAGTGAGTATAATGATAAGATAGAGATTTATTTATTTGGATAAAATTATTAATTAAATAACTCAAAATTCTAAGATAGAACTAATATCTTAATTAAATATGTATAAGATTATGATAAAATCAAGGTTTAATAAGATAGATTTTTTCAATAAGGGGGTGATGTGGCGCAATATGGTGGCAGAATTTGCTTCCGCTTTAGTTTATAGTAATAGATAGATATAAGAAAGTTTGATTAGTCTGAACCTTTACAGTTTTTACATATAACCACAATACCACAAGTTTCCTATGAGTCCAGCCCATTATTGGTCCAACTCGATCATATTGAGGTTTGTTATGTAGTAGTTGGGCCAACATATTTTGGGTTTCCTAATCGTGGAAGAAGAATGATTTGTGGAGGTCAATGCACATACTACGCTGCAAGCTCACAACAGTTTCTGGTCTCATTACTAACAATTATTTTTGTTAGGCTCTTATTCTCATGTTTTATAATGAAGACATCGGTCGGAGAATAGATCATGTGAGGACAATATCTATGAAGAGAAATGAAAACGTGTGACGATCATCCTATCTATGAAGAGAAGTGATGAAAATGTGTGATGGTCATCCGATCTGGATACATCAACATTCACATTATTTTTGTACCCCTAGGGTGCAAAATATATGTTACATACGACTTTGCATATTTTGTTACTAGTTGTGCGGCATGATTTTGCTACCGGAGAGTGATCTTGTAGCGTACTTTGCATGGAACTTTATATGAGTGTGCATGATCGATGATCCTATAATAAGTGATCATACTTTTCAAGAGGGTATGCATACTTTTGTATTTTGTTACCGGTTACTGGTTGAACTCCAATGGATGTAAAACATTTCACCTGGAAGACTCAACCGTCAAAGTCCAGTGTACACAACCCGTGAATTGGATACTCCGGACGAAGCTTTGACATACCAATCGGATGACCCAAAATATTATTACTATGCAAGTTTGATTGGCCGATCAAAATATATGTGTGCTTCTACTACTATGTATGTAGTGAACTAGGTAGTCAACGATATATATCACATGTAAATTGTACTGTAATAGATTGATATTTAAGAGATATTTATATTAGACTACTTAAAGAAACGAATAGAAGAGATATTTAAGAGATACTCCCTCTGTCCCTATATGTATGTCCATAAAGCACAATTTCGCGTAAATTAAGAAAATGTGTAAGAGGTATTTGGTGGAGTAATATGGGTGGTTGAAATGAAGAAGGTGAAAATGGGTTAAGATTAAAAAATGGACCAAAATAGAGGTTGAGAAATTTAGCTCAAAAAAATTAATCCAAATATACCTTAAATGGGTGTTTTCTTAATGGAAAAAATTCAATAAGTATGAATATTAAAAAAAATTATTGAAATATTGTTTATTTTTGGGTTTATGAGAGTTTATTTGTAATGTATTTGATGGAGATGATTGGATGGAGAGAGAAATGAGGAAGAAAATTAAGTAAAAAGTAGAATGTATAAGGGTAAAAGTGTAAAAATATAGTGATATAAATGGAAAGAATAGAATTGTGGACAAACATTCCGGGACGACGAAAACGGAAAGATGGACAAACATAAAGGGACGGAGGGAGTACTATTTTGAGAAAACTAAGTTGGAACACCGGAGCTAGAGTATAGGGGCAACGGGCCAACGGCTCCAGGCCCTCCCCCAATTAGGAAGTACTCCGTACTATCATTTGTTTCGGCCTAGGTCCACTGCTTCCTCTCAACACACTGTTCATAGGTGATTGATTGGTCTTCTCTGAATTGTTGTTGATCAATTATTGGCTAGGATCAGCTTTTCCCATGAGAATTTGTGCGCTTTGAGACAAATGAAGACTTGGATGTTGTAACTGACATGTAGTACTGTATAATACTTTCATTTAATGTAGGGGTGTCCATAAAAAACCGAAACCGAAAAACCGAACCAATAAACCGAAAAACCGACACAGTTTTTGGTTAACCGAACCGACACTATTTAAAATTTTGGTTTGGTTAACCGAACCGAGAATATTAACGGTTTCTCGGTACGGTTTCGGTTTACGCATTTCGTAATGTTGGTTAACCGAAAAATAAATTTTTTTATTTCTTTTTTAATATATAAGTTTGATTTACTTTGAAGGATTCATTTTTCAAATGATTTTGTTGTTCCATTGAGCCATTTTGAGTTCTTTTATTTGCATAGTTTTACTGTGGCTTGTAATTTAAATTATTTACTTGTCAAATATGTCATTGTGCGTGTCTACATAAGCCCTTCAAATTATTTATTAAATATGTTGTTCGAATGAAATACATACAATAATAGTTTAAAGTATCATTTGGTTATTATAACCATCAAGACATATAAAATTAGTATTATTTTGAAGATCCAATCTAATTAATTTATTTTGTTTAATCATATTCGATAATTTGATTTATCTTTCATGTATATTATGATATTCTAAATCACATAAATGGTTATTGGTTAACCGATAAAACCGAACCGAAAAATTGGTTAACCGATCTCCGGTTAACCGAGACTAACGGTTCGGTTTAGGTTTATGATTTTAGCTAACCGAAATTATGGTTAACCGAACTCCGGTTAACCGAAATTACGGTTAACCGGGTTTGGACACTCCTAATTTAATGATCGATGGACCGAATGGAGTATTTTGTAATGGAATGTTATTAGATTTCTAGATGAGTGTGCATGCAAGGTTTTATAATTATGTATGATATCGTAAATAAGGGCCAAATATGTTGAGACTAAACTTATCTCATATCGGGAATTAGAACATAAACCATCCATTATGTGATGGGCCTATCGCGCATGAACATACGTGCAAACCCCCACGTCATATATGGGCCACCGAAATTTAACAAAATATATGTACGGTCTCTCCGAACTTTTTTTTTTTTTTTTTACAAGACCCCCAAACTAAAAAATGTTCTATTAAATCCCGTTACTAACTAATTTTGTTCTATTAGACCCTTATGGCTGACGTGGCATCGAGCGTGTGATAAACGCTTGTGGGACTGGAATATTATTAAAGCAATATTTTAATCAAATATATGTAATAATTAAAAAGAATTATTATTTATTTTAATAATAAAATACTATTATCTATTATTTATATTAATAATACAATATATTATAATTTTAAAAATAATATTTATACATTCTTTAAATATACCGAATCGGTCAACCCAACGGGTTTTGTATTTCAATCCATTCGTGTTCGGGTTAAAACGGGTTCGGTTCATTTCCAATTTCGAGTTCAAACGACTTTCGGGATTCACCCTAAAAAATTTCGATCGGTTTGGGTTGGCTTAGTAGGTTCGATCAATATTTGACAACTTGTTCCGTAAAAAAGTTAACACCAATATTGTGCGAATAAAAATATTTCAATTATAAGTAATATTATTTGATAGTAAAAGTTTTTTATTTTAAAATATTGTATAAAAAATTATTGTATAAACTGAATCATTGTGTGTTTCGTAGAACGAGTTGGATAAAAACTATATATAAATTCACAAAAGAGTTTCTTAAGCAATAGTGCGACGTCAGCGTCACGCCATCGCCACATCACTATTGCTGACGTGGAAATGACGTGGCGTTGATGTGGCAATGACGTGGCGCTGACGTGACACATGGTGTGTGATGAGAGTCTAGTAGAACAAATTACAAGTTAAGGGGTTTAATAGAACATTTTTTAGTTGGAGGGTCTAGTTGAAAAAAAATTATAAATTCGGAGGGTAGTATATGTATTCCGCCTGTATATAAATATATTTAAGTGTAAGATTTATGATAGTCGATTTTTGGGTGAGCCATAATGAACATGTTGGATTTGTCCAATATTATTTAAGACTAGTTTTCTTGTAACAAGCCCCCAGAGGATATCTTATATTTTTTTGATAGTTGATTTTCTAGACATGCATAGGTTTAACCATCTTTACAAAAAAAATTATTTATTTCAAGTTTGATTTTATTTTTATGAGTGATTTATGCATTTCCTTTTTCTTTTTTTTTATAATTTTAGTTTATAATATCGGAAAACTTATTATAAATATATATATGTATCTTTAAGGCGTAGATGTAGATTAGAAAAACTATCCTAATACATAAGAGAGAAGAGGATGGGAGGTTGGTTTTAAGAGATTTTTGCAGTATCTAACCGCAAGGTAAAAATAAATTAGTAAATAACGATTAATCCTTTTGTAAAAGCCCAATCTCCTAACTTTCTCTCTTCTTCTCTCACCCTTTAACCTTTTGTCTCTCTAGATCCCTCTCTTAATTTTTCAAATATGATCACCACCAACCGCTTGAACGCCGCCACCTCGCTCTACAACCTGCCTTGCATCTCATCAGGTTGAAGTCGCTAATCTTTGCTTTCTCTTCTCTCATGGCGACTTTGTTTCCCTTCTTTAACGGCATACCCTAGATCTATAACGTCAGCATCAAGCCTCATTGGGAGTTCATCAACGTCGTCCTCGTCCACCCTCCCTTATGCCGTCATCGGATTGTCGTCGAGAGAGACGATGGAAATTGAGAGAGGCGTAGGAATCACGTTGACCTAGATTTGGAAACCCTAGATCGAGATCTGAAAGCCCAAGGTGTATGAACGACGCCTTGCACCTCGATCACGTTCTTGTAATCAACGAAGAGCAAATTCCTTTCCTCGATTGAGAGCTCCTCGTTTTTAGCAGGGTGATGACAAGATGGGTGATAACAACTTTGGCGGATCGGACGACCTTCTCCATAAACTCCATCATTGCCTTATAGCGTTCTGCTTGCTCAACAAGCTTCGCTAGGTAGATCTAGTTTTGTTAGTTGTGACATATTTATGAGAGATGACAAGTTTTGTACGTGGTGGCATTTTTTTTACTTGTGATGAAAAGTTTTATACGTGATAACAAGTGTTCGTACGCGATGCCATTCTTTTACTGAATGATGAAAAGTTTCTGTACGCGATGACATTTTTTTTACTGAGTGATGAGAAGTTTTTGTACATATGAACGTTTTTGTATGAATGGTGACATTTTGATTACATGTTATGTAACAAGTTTGATTGCAACTTGGATGGTACTAGTTAGGGTGGTGATGATAGAATTTAAGTGATAACGGAAAATCGTAATGACAAGTTTGATGATATGTGATAACATGTTGAAGTGGGTGATGACAATATGTGACGATAAGTTAACCGATGACACATTTTATGACTTGTTGGGTGATAATATAAGATGGGTGATGATATGTGAACGATGACAACATTTAACAACAATTTAAGTGATGATAAGTTATAGTGCTGACAAAATTGGACGACAATTTAAGTGATGACAAATGAGGTGATGATACATTGCACGAATATGGTAGGATTGACACACACGTTTTTTAATAGGGACAAAATCGGAAAATTGAGTGGTTGCCACATTTATATTTGCTAGGTCAAACTCCTCATTAAGACTTTAAAATTGATTAGTTACCCTTTTTCGTCCATACGTCGTAATGCTACTAAAGTTTCACCTATTTAGATTAGGGCTATACTAAACATAACACGGTAGAATTGATATTGAAACACACAATTTACTTAATTTAATAAGAGGTCCCAATCTTAATTAATCCCTCTTTTTTTTTATTTATAATCATCAACCCTTGTTTTATTTTATTTTTCTTCATTTTGCCTTCTCCTTCTTCGTTAGAAGGAAATCCTAGTTGCCCAACAGCTCTTGTCAGTACCACTACCACCAACGTCAACCATCAGTTTACAAGCTTCATCACAAATCTGTCTTTGTCCTCCCAAGAACAAGAATGTAACTAATTGAGATAAGAATGGAATAAAAGCGTAACTAATTGATATATTGTAGAATAATAGGGAAAACCGGGTTATGTGGTCCGGTTCACCGCTTTTCCTTATTTCTCGTTTTAGTATAAAAGGCTACTTTAGGGTAGTTGTTGTTTGAGAAAACAAGACCTCTGGATAAGAGCTGCTGAGCTCGTTTTTGCTTGTTCTCCAAGACTTGAATTTGCTCCTATTAAGGTTAATCAAAATTCCTTTTTGGTTACAGATTTATGCTTATCTATACTTGCTTTACCCTATCCCGACTTGTTTGATCTATTTAAATGGTATCAGAGCACCACGGTTTCGAACCTGTGGAAAGCTTATTTTGCTGAGAAAGTTTGCTCTTTTGGGCTGTTTTGCTGTCGTTCAAGCTGTTTTGCAGCTTTGTTTGCTCTTTGAAAGAGGATGGATAACGAAGACAGAGAATCGGTGGTTCGAGATGATGAAACCCTAGCTGGGACGCAACAAGGGGCCGGAAAGAATGGGAACACCAGCTTTGATCCATACTTTTTGGCGAACTCCGACAACCCCGGTATGCAGCTGGTGACTAATCTGTTTGATGGCTCTAATTTCCAGAGTTGGAGTCAAAACGTGAAGAGGGATTTAGCCTCAAAGATGAAGCTCGGCTTTGTCAATGGGGGTCTGCCCAAGCTTGAGAGACAGTCGCCTGATTTCCATCGTTGGGAACGATGTGACAACATGGTCATGAGTTGGCTGATTTGCTCTATGGTAAGTGAGGTATCACGAAACTTTGTGTATGCCACTTCTGCTAGAGAGTTGTGGGTTGATCTTGCTGAACAGTATGCTGAATCCAACGCGCCGTTGATTTTTCAACTGCAACGAGAACTGGCCAATGTCAAACAAGAGAATATGGTTGTTGGCAACTACTATGGCAAGCTCAAGCGACTTTGGGATGAGTTGGGAGCAATTTCAGAAATTCCTGTATGCACATGTGGTGCATATGAGTTGTGTTCATGTACTCTATTGAAGAGGTTTGTTGATCGTGAGAACACCACTAAGCTGATGCAATTTTTAATGGGTATGTCAGACACATACGAAGGGGTCAGGAATTCGATTCTTGCCATGGATCCTCTTCCATTTGTTGCTAGGGCCTTCCATATGGTCTTTGCTGTGGAGACACAGAAGCAAATCACAGGAAATGCTCCGCAGACACATGATGTCCTGGCAGTGAACAGAGCAGGATATAATGGGCAGAAAGGTGGTTCAGGAAATTACAGAGGCAACTACAACATGGGAACAAGAGATGTTGGGAAAAGCAGTGGAGTAGGGGCTGCAAAGGACCCGATTGGGAATTTTACTAGAGACTTCAAACGAGCAAAATTTGACAGGAAATGCAGCTATTGCCATGAGAATGGGCATGTTAGAGAAACTTGCTTTAAGCTCGTGGGCTATCCCGAGTGGTGGAAAGGTCCGAAGGTGGAAGGCCCAGGCAAAATGATGGACAATATTCAGGAAACCAACTACAACACTCCTCTCGATCATGATGAGAAAGAAAGCACAAAGGGAGACCCAACTCTTGTCAATGTCAATGCTGTGGTGCAAGAGTTGTTGAAGGCAATCAAAGGAAAGGGGCTGATGGAAGAAAGTTCAGGAGCTGGATATGGCTATGCAAACGCCATAAACTTTGCAGGTAACGCTGCATTATTATCTCATGAATATGTAACAAATGCGAGTCATTGCACATGGATAATAGATTCCGGTGCAACTGATCATGTGAGCTATGTAAGGGATGTGTTTACTGATTTGAAGGTGTTGAATACACCCATAAAAATCGGGTTGCCGGATGGTTCGATGCAGGTGGTTGAATACCAGGGGACTGTTATTTTATTTCCTGGATTGGAGCTTAAAAATGTGCTTTTCATGCTTGCTTTTAAGCATAATCTAATATCTGTGTCACGCCTAGTCACTGACAATGCACACATGTTTATCTTTGGCCATGATGGTTGCTCACTACAGGACCCTACAACTAGAAGGATCCTTGCTCAAGGGAGGAAGGAAGGTGGACTCTACAAGTTGATTGCAGAGAAGAAAGTTGTTGAAAAGTCTGGAAGCAGTAGTTTTAATATAGTTGATGAAAGACCTTTGTTTTCAAGTTCATCAAACTCAGTCTGTAATAATGATCTTGACTTGATACATGCTCGTTTGGGCCATCTTTCCTTATCTAAAATGAAGCACATTTCAGTGTGTGATTGCTTAAATCTCAAGCATTATGAATGTGATATTTGTGCATTGGCAAAACACCATAAAATGCCTTTTCAGACCAGCTCCTCTATTGCAGCCAGATTGTTTGAGCTGATACACTTGGATGTGTGGGGTCCGTATAAAGCACCTACATATGGTGGTGCAAGGTATTTTTTAACAATAGTGGATGATTGTTCACGAGGTACATGAACCTTTCTTATGAACAGTAAAGAGCAGGTGCATATAATTTTCTGTCAGTTTTTGAAGTATGTGAAAACACAATTTGAGGTACAAGTGAAGTGTGTAAGGTCCGACAATGGAACTGAATTTGTGAACAGAGAAATGATGAATACCATGATTTCTAATGGAATCGTGCATCAGAGATCCGCTCCGGGCGTGCCAGAGCAAAATGGACGAGCCGAAAGAAAGCACAGGCATCTCGTTGAGATGGCCAGGGCCTTGAGATTACAGGCCAATTTGCCTCAACGGTTTTGGGGCGATTGCATCTTAAGTGCAACCTACATCATCAATCTCTTACCATCTTCTGTGTTGAATTGGAAGACTCCTTATGAATGCTTGTATGGGAAAAAGGCTGATTATTCTCATTTACGAGTGATCGGGTGCCTATGCTACGTCCTGATTCCAAAGCAACAACGTGGCAAATTTGAGGCATCTTCTAAGAGATGCGTTTTGTTGGGCTATCCTCCAGGCCAGAAGGCCTACAAGCTGCTTGATTTAAGTACCCAACAGGTTGTGATAGCCAGACATGTTTTGTTTAGAGAGAATTCATTCCCCTTCAAGGAGAGCAACACTAAAGAGATGAGTGCGAGGCCACCATTGCCCCTCGTTTCAGCTGGTGTCGATGACACTATATTTTTACCTAATGCTATCACTGAGTCAGACAGAAGTTGCACACCACGACAACAGTCGGCTGATGTCAGATCAAACATCGATGATGAGGATAGCAACAACAGATCTCATGAAGATTTGAATTTGGAACCAGAAGGTGAGCACAGACATACTGATAATGAAGTGATTCATACAAATCAGGATCACCAAGAGACTGAGATGATACAGCAGGGGCCAAGACGCTCCACTCGAGTGGGAAAAACACCAGCATACTTAGATGATTATGTATGCAAACAATTGACCACTCGTCATGATGTGCAACCCGATACAGAACCTGCCACAGACTGCTTTGCTCAAACCTTTCATGTTGTGTCCTTGAATGACTTGCAAGGATATTCAAGTGACTACATACGATCTCTTTTTCATGTGTTTTCTATGGTTGAGCCCACAAGTTATGATTAGGCCAGAAATGATCCCAATTGGATTAAAGCCATGAAGACAGAATTAGATGCCTTGGAGCAAAATGACACATGGGAGCTAACATCGTTGCCACAAGGGAAAAAGGCTATAGGCTCGAAATGGGTCTACAAGATAAAGTTCAAGCCCAATGGAGATGTGGAGAGATTTAAAGCTCGGTTGGTAGCGAAAGGGTTCAACCAAGTCAAGGATAAAGATTATAAGCATACATTCTCTCCGGTAGCAAAATTTTCAACGGTTCGTGTTTTAATTGCAATGGCCGCTGCAAAAGAGTGGCCCTTGCACCAGCTCGATATCAACAACGCATTTCTTCACGGGTTTCTCGATGAAGAAGTGTACATGGTCCCTCCTCAAGGCTATTCCAAGGCTGCACCAGGAATGGTCTGCAAGCTTAAGCGATCCCTATACGGTTTAAAACAAGCCAGCCGACAATGGAATATCGAGCTGACCAAACACCTCACTCGACTGGGTTTTAAGCAATCAAAGCAAGATTATTCGCTCTTTGTTAAGGTCGAGAATGGATCTATTACAGTGGCCTTAGTTTACGTTGATGACATGTTGCTCACTGGAAATTGCCCGGATGTCATTCATGCCACTAAACTCTCGCTGGATCAGGCCTTCACTATAAAGGACCTAGGTATTGCCCGCTATTTCCTCGGACTCGAAATCTCACGATCAGCAAAGGGTATTCAGGTCAACCAAAGGAAGTATGTTCTTGATCTCTTGTCTGATGCGGGGTTGCTTGATTGCAAGGCTAATCCTTTCCCAATGCAAAAGAACTTGCACTTGCATCCAGATATAGGAGAACCACTTCCGGATCCAGAGTCGTATAGAAGGATGATTGGAAGGCTGTTATATCTCAATCTCACTCGACCGGATATTACTTACAGCGTTCAGCACCTGAGCCAATTCTTGTCCACTCCACGCAAACCACATATGAAAGCAGCTCTATACTTGCTAAAATATCTTAAGGGCACCATCAATTCAACATTGTTTTATCCGGTGCAAGAGAATTTATCACTAACCGCCTATAGTGATGCCGACTGGGGAGCGTGCACATTCACTTCTTGCTCACTAACGGGCTATTGTGTGTTTCTTGGGAAGTCCTTAGTCTCCTGGAAAACCAAAAAGCAGAAGGTTGTGTCCAAATCATCAGCCAAGAGCGAGTATAGGAGCATGTCACAAACGGCGAGTGAGGTTGTCTGGCTGGAGGGTCTTTTACGCGACTTCCGGACCACCATTGCTACACCAATACCTCTGTTCTGTGACAGTACTGCCGCCCAACAGCTTGCTTCCAATCCAGTCTACCATGAGCGTACCAAACACTTGAGAGTAGACTGCCACTACATCAGAGAGTTGGTACAAGAGGGATTTATCAACACCCGACATGTTCGCTCGAATCTGCAGCTGGCCGACATTCTGACAAAACCTCTGGGATCGCAGCAGCATTTTTTCTTATGTCGCAAGCTAGGCCTCGTGAACCCGAGTCTAGCTTGAGGGGGGTATGTAGAATAATAGGGAAAACCGGGTTATGTGGTCCGGTTCACCGCTTTTCCTTATTTCTCGTTTTAGTATAAAAGGCTACTTTAGGATAGTTGTTGTTTGAGAAAACAAGACCTCTGGATAAGAGCTGCTGAGCTCGTTTTTGCTTGTTCTCCAAGACTTGAATTTGCTCCTATTAAGGTTAATCAAAATTCCTTTTTGGTTACAGATTTATGCTTATCTATACTTGCTTTACCCTATCCCAACTTGTTTGATCTGTTTAAATATATATATATATATATATGTATATTCTGGTTTTTTTAGCATGTAATTATTAATTCTCTAACACCGTGGTCATCCTCCAGCAAACATGGTCATCCTCGACCGGGCGACTGCAGTTGCGTTCGTACTGTGGTCTGCGAAATTGAAAGTCGGAAGTCCTTGCCTTCCCAGAATCCCAAATTTGACGGAGGAAGGGAGTGAAGGGGGAGTTTGTGGGAGAAGGACTTGTTAGTAAATTAGATAAATTTTGTGTTTTATTATTATTTTTGGTGTGTTATGAATAGTACTAATGTTAGATTATTTGTTTGTGTATATAAATTCATCAGGGTTACATGTACAACTAGTTTAACCCCCGTACCATGTACGGGTAATGTGATTTTAAACCCAATTTAATATAGATATATATATTTTAGTAAATATTATTATTTAATAAAGATTAAGATAAGATCGGAAAATACAATCATGATTTTTCGTTTTTTTATAATTTTGAAAAGTCAAGATATTAAAATATAAATAATTAGACTATATCTATAGTTCCTTTTTTACGATAAAGATCATATTTTATTAAATAATACTCCGTAATATACATATATGTATATATTAGATAGATCTTCCTATAGATGATAGATCTTCCTAGGTGTTATATCTTAAGATTACTTCCTATATGTTCTTTAAAGTTATCAAATCATATATAGTTATGTTTCTATTGTGGTTAGTACTTTTTTTTATATACGCAAGGGCCCGGTTGATTATTTTAATAAAAATATGACATGTGACACAATTTTCTGTAAAGACTTTGTCTGCACTTTATAATCAAGATAATATAGATGGCCAAATGAAAATATAGGAGAGTTGGATTAGTTTTTTTTTTATCGAAGAGTTGGATTAGTGATCATCGTCAGTGCATGTATTTTGGAAGCAACAGTTGTTGCATTTGTGATCGATCAAATTTAGTTTTTTGTCGCCACAGAATTCGTCGAAAACAAGATCCCCTGAATCCAACCTGGTGTAGGACCTTGCATGCCTCAAAAATGGAAACGCCAATCAAAATAATTAAAACGATTGTAGCCTTTGCTTTTTGAGGATGTAGATTGATGGCGATGCTATTTGGCAACCGCTTGTGCTCTTTTTTTTATCGTCGAGGCTTTTTGCACACTATTTTTTGACTTTTTGCACCACGCCGTTTAAAGGCGTCCGAATATTATATCAATTAAATTTTGCGGGAAAAAAAGACAAAAGCGTTATTGCGTCACCGGACGCCGGTGGGCGGCGTCACCGGGCGCCGCTAGATGGCGTCATCGGGCGCCGCTAGATGGCATCATCGGACGCCGCTAGATGGCGTCGTCGGGCGCCGGTGGGAGGCGTCGTGGGGCCTTCGAACTCTGTGGGTATCGGCGGCTTCCATGGAAGTGAAACGAGAATTCAACTTCTTTGTAGAAGTTGAAACGTTATTTTTTTTTGGGTTGAAGAAGTTTAAAGCGATATTTACAAAGCTAATTTAGATTAGTTTATTATTTTAGTTTACAAGATAACTTTTTTCTTGGGGAAAGAATCGTACTCAACACAATCATTTTTGGTTAGAAAAGATTTCCTACCAAATCTAAAGATTTTTAATGTTGAAAAAGGAAAAGAAAAATATTAGACATGTGGACCAATAGGAAACCTGAAGCACTACTTGTGTATTTCCATTTTCAGCGGATACCGGAAAGCTAATTACGTCGGTGGTCGCTCCTCGCCTGTCGTCGATCGTCGCTCGTTGCTCATCGGCCGCCGTCGCTAGTGGCTCCTCGCCCGTCGTCACTCCTCACCGCTAGGGTTCCGATCTCGCTCGTAACCCGAAGCCCTGGCACGCCATCGAACGGCGCCCCGCCACGCCATCGAACGGCGCCCCACCACGCCTCCTAATGGCGTCCGTCGACGGCACTAAACTTTTCCGATCAAAATTTAAGTATTATTATATTTGACGCCTTGGAACGGCGACGCCTCTAAATGACGTGGTGCAAAAAGTCAAAACCATTGTGTGCAAAAAGTTGTAGCCTTTTTTATTTGTTTTCTTTATGGAAAGTTTAGTACTTTGAAAATAATATATATATATATATATATAGAAAGATAATAATATTGATCCAATAAGGTTACGTTATAATACGATGGATGGGTGTTATAATAGGTAATGCTAAGCGTATCGTAACAATTTTTTAAGTGTATCGTTTTTTTCAAAATTTTTTTTTTTGGTCGAGGGCACTGCCCATGAGAGTCGAACCGGTGACCTTTGAGTACTACCCTTGAAGGCTTAACCGTTTTGACTGAATGCCCGAAGGCAATCTGTGATATTTATATTTAGTTTCCGTTATTATTATATAATTATGAAGTTTTTATATAACTTTTAATATTTACTCTGGCTGTCATTAATTAGCTTATTTAGTATTGGTTTTTAGCTAGCTTGTTATGTGATCGAGTCCTGCGAATTGGTATCAGAGCCAAGTTAATTAACTAACATGCGGGAGATTCAGAAAAATGTACCAATGGAGAAGCTCCACATATTAAGCATTTAAATATTGGCGATAAACATTATGAAACAATATTAAATACTATAGTTGATTATATCGCTGAACTGAAAAGTAGCTAGTATCTTTAGATTAAGTGAAAAAAATAAAATATTAGAGAAGAACTAAAAATTTATTGTAACCTTTTATCAGAAGAAAATAAGAAAATATCTACCAAACTTATTCATGAAAATAGGCACCAAGGTGCAGTTGCAAAAGCTGTAGAAGTTAAAAAATCAATCAAATTTCCCTATAAGTATCCATTCCAAGATCAAAAACCTAGAGAAATATTTGCAGTACCAGTTAAAGATATTAACGAAAAAGGAAAAATCAAACTTGAAGAAAATTAAGAAGACAACGAAAATTAATCTGGAACCAAGAAAATACCATGGAGAAACCTGATATCATCAGTAGTGAGGAATCTAATTATGATACAGAAGAGGAAGAAATGTATCATGTTGGAGGGTTAAACTTGAACAAATAAATTTGTATCAAACCCCGTTGAGTTAGTAGAATCTAAAATCTACCAATCAATCCCAACAAAAAAAGCAAAAAGAACACAGAAACACAAGCCCAGATTAGGTCAGACTCGACCTTGTCAGGGTCGAATACGACCATGACTTTCTTCCTTACGAACACACAAAACCACAATGCAGAGTAGGTCGGTGCAGACCTTAGGGAGGTCGACTACAACCTAAGCTGGGTACGAAATTTGTTTCGAAAATTCAATTTAAAAGATATCTAGGACCAATGATCCACCACAACATAATCATGCATGCTTCCAACAACTATCATGCGATCTAGATCATAGAAGAGTAAACTTTCGCAAACAATCCAAGTCATTCGATCAACTTTCGCAAAGTAAACAACTTTCTATCTATCCTTCAACCTAGGAATATCAACTTTCACAAACAATCCTATTAGATCTAATCAAGCAATCAACTTTCACCTTCGCTAAGGTCAATCACAAGATATGCCTCAACTTTCATCAAAGATTTAAGCACAAGATAGGTAGATATGATCTTTAAGTATTCAAGTTATGAATTCAAATTTTAACATGCATAATCATGTTGAGTTTCACCCCAACCCTAGAAAAGGTTACTAGTTACTACTCACACTTCATCATGCAATCAATCATCATAGAAGATGAAGAAGACATGATTCAAACAAACAGCTTGAATTAAAGGAATCGAATTTATAACTTTCAATATCCAAGTTTGATCCACAAAATCCCTAGAATTCTCCCAACTTGTCTTGCAAATTATCTCTCCTAACAATCCTCCCCCTCTAATGTGTGTGATCCATCCTAGAAAAGGGCATTCTAAGGCCCCTTATATAAAGGTAGATATGTTCTTAAAAGGAAAGTACAATCAATCTGTTGGGACAGGAAATGCTTTATTTCAGCAAAGAGTATATTAATGGAATGACTTGTAAATCAACTTAATTAGAGGGGTAAAAAGGGAAGGGTTTATGTGTGTCTTGGGGAGCAAGCTGCTGTCCTTTAGCTTAAATAGGAGAGGGTGACAGATGAGGAATTATCCAGATTTGAGATCAAACAATCAGCCAAAAGGCTTGGGCTCTTTGGAGGAGGGTTCTCCACTGAGATTGGCTCCTTTGAGAGTTTTGTCTCTCATTGGAGATATTTTGTATCTCTCTTATCCTATCAATTCCATAGAATTGCTACTGTTTTATTCATTTCTTTCAAGATCCTGTCAAGATCCACTCAATCCCTAACTAAATCATCCTCTAGTCTAACAAATTGGTGCTTTCATTGAGAGCTTTATCATGGGAGGGTTAGATATGAGGATGAACATGACGAAGAAGAATTGGGAAGAAGTTATGGAGTTCATCCGTACCTAGGTTGAGGAAGTTTGGAATTTATTTTCTTCATGGCTTTCAAAGGGGAAAAACAGATCAAGGGTTGATTGGGATGATCTTGCAATCCAAGTTGGAATGCTAGGGTCATGTCTGGAAGTGACTAAGGAAGAAATTGAAGAAGAAGAAGAAGAGACTGATGAAAGTGGTTTACAGATCAGGGTAATTGGTATCTACCAAGCCCAAGTGGAGCGTTGGACCTCTGCGCTAGAAGTATATCTCAAGGAGGTCGAAGAGGAAGAGTCAATGGGGTCGTTAGAGAAGGCAAGCGGCCCAGGAGGAGATGAATTCATCTCTGATGAAGAGTCGATTGGAGATTTTTCAGAAGTGATCATTTCAGAGTTTGAGTTGGAACCTGTGGGGAAGGAGGAATCCGAGTTCATCAAGAGCAGCAACGACGATCTTCGAGGGAAGGCTTTCGCTAATGTCGACGGGTCTCCGCAGAAGGAATCCGACCTCAACGCCGACATTATACGTCTCGGCAACTATCGTGATAGGGCTGAGGGAACAGGACAGGAACCAGGTATCGAAGTCGGGCCGAAATTCGAACACCTCGGACCACCGCCTTGGACGAAAGAGAGAAGAGAGAAAGTTGACATCAGTCCGAGCGCAGACGAGTTCGACTTGACCGACATTCGTCGGAGTGGGTTTGGCCGAGAAGATGATCTACACTCTCAGAGAAGCAGTTCTATTCCAGGGAAGATAGGCGAGAATCAGGGCCAGATAAGAACGAAAGAGAAGTAGGTGGACGATCACCATGGGGATTTTTGGCTGAACAGAGGAGAAAGAGCTAGAGAATTCGAGGACATAGTGACGACGGCGGCGCGTGAAGCACGATCGGAAAACGCCATGTGGGTTTTAGGGTTTAATTCAGCTGAACCGGTTTTCTATCTAGTATTGAATAAAAGGGTTGAAGAACCGGGTTTATTTATGAAACAGGAAATTGAACGGGCTGGTGAATTTGGGCCGGGTAACACTTATTCAATTGGGCCTTATCTTCTTGAATTTATGAAAAAGCCCATAAGGACATATGAGGGACCATACGAAGACATTAGTCATCTTCTTCCTCATCTAGAATCGCTAGCTTCCAATTCTCAACGTCGGGGTTTCGAGCCACCGCCGCCAAAACCACCTGATCCCTCCCTGGAGCTCGTCCGGCCAGAATCCATCCCCTCGATTTCTGTTGTCCTCGCAGCCGCCAGTCCTGTCCCTCTGCGTGTTAACGGCAAGGCAGACGCCGCCGGCGACGACCCCGGTGACCTTGAGTTGCATCAAATCTTGTTTTCGGCATCTGCTTGTGATTCTCTATACAGCCTTGAGGACAAGGCTACTTTGAAGGGGGCGGCAAGGGCCATTATATCTCATAGGGTATGGTACAGTGATGACTTCATTCTACCAATACCACCGGGACCCCCACCATGGCAACCATCGGATCAGTCAGAGTTTGCTTGCGTTTACAGCCCTGAGGTCAGGGCTAATTCGAAGGCGGAAATCAGGGAAGCTGCAGGGAAGCTACAGTCTCAAAATCATGGAGAGGAGGGGCATTACGTTTTGCCAATACCGCCAGAACCTCCACCACAACTTCCATCGGGTTTGGATTATGGGAAGCCTTGTTGTGATCAGTTGAAGGAAGAGAATCAATCCGGAAACCGAACTCTGAAACTATTCAATGAATTCCCTCGACCTCCAGAGGTCACAAGCGATGAAGAGTTCTCTTGGAACGAAGAGAAAAGGCATAGTTCAATGGTTGAGGAAATTCAGGAAACTCTCCTTCACTTTCAGGATGAGAGGGAGCTAATGATATTTGCTCCTGATGTGATGCACTTCATTTCTACAGGGGAAGGTGACAGTTCACTAGATAAAGGGGTCTTTAAGTGGTGTTGTTTAATGCACCAAAGCATGGTGTTATCCATTACCCAAGCAAATGCAGCAGCTCAACAGGATTGCACTCCCCACCCTGTGTTCCTAACTGATTCATCCTAGTCTGGTGCATCATTTATGAATTCAACCTTGAGGACAAGGTTGTTTGAAGGGGGTGGCATTGTTAGGACAGGAAATGCTTTATTTCAGCAAAGAGTATATTAATGGAATGACTTGTAAATCAACTTAATTAGAGGGGTAAAAAGGGAAGGGTTTATGTGTGTCTTGGGGAGCAAGCTGCTGTCCTTTAGCTTAAATAGGAGAGGGTGACAGATGAGGAATTATCCAGATTTGAGATCAAACAATCAGCCAAAAGGCTTGGGCTCTTTGGAGGAGGGTTCTCCACTGAGATTGGCTCCTTTGAGAGTTTTGTCTCTCATTGGAGATATTTTGTATCTCTCTTATCCTATCAATTCCATAGAATTGCTACTGTTTTATTCATTTCTTTCAAGATCCTGTCAAGATCCACTCAATCCCTAACTAAATCATCCTCTAGTCTAACACTATCTTGGAAACCCATAAATGAAACACCTGAAAATCAATAACTTAGGCCGCAAGTTTTCCGCTCGGTCAACCCAGGGAGGTCGGACACGACCTACGGTAGGTCGACATCGACCTACTCTAACCATGCTTTTTTTCTTGTCTTGTCCCGAATCTTGCTCCAAAGCTTGGCCTTCTTTCGATGTTTCTTCCTTGATGTTTCTTGGCTCCTTTAGACTTCTTGTAGCTCCCTCCTAAGACACTTTACACTTGCAAATCCATCCTTGAAATTCTTTGGCAATCTCCACTTGACACTTCTCTTGACTTGACACTAGAATACCGCCACACACCACAACATCCACCTCCTAAAATGCTCGGAAAAGCTAGAAAACTCTTCTTCAACGCTCCAAACACCTACAAAACACAAAACAACCACAAACGACTTCAACCCTCGAAAGAGAGTTGAATTCACATGCAAAACCACAACAAATTACTAGAAAAGACACAAAACAACCTAGAAAATAATCTATGAAAGTCAACTAAAAAGCATGACATCATATCACCAAATGGGTTTGATAAGGTTAAAACAAATGGAAACCATACCTATAACTAAAGTAAAACGCAAGATAAGTAAAGTTATGGGTAAAAAGGTGTTAGACACCAGCAAAATGGAAGAAGAAATAACACCTACTGAGTTAGAGGAAACTAAGCTAATAGATCCTATTATCAAAAATATGAAGAAGGGTCTTGTAGCTATAGAAAAACTCATTGCAAGCCAAAAGAGTTCCTAGAGAAAACAACCTGATTTGGGGTAAGGATTATAATGGAATGAGCATCCTGATATAGCCTTGTGAGTTTCATATCTTTGCATCCTTGCATGTTCCTGAAACAACATTTTCAGGTTGGTTATAATGGAATGAGCATCTTGATTTGCAAACCTCTTTTGAAGAGTAGGTTCCGTATCAGCTAGCTAGCATAAGGCATGTGACAGGCACAAACTCATCTCTTATTTTTTTCTCTTTTGCCTTTTGCTCATCAAATGAGGTATCAATTGGAACAAGAATCAGGGTTTCTAGCACGTTCTCACGTCCTTCACATCTGAGACTATTCTCATATTCCGTTCTCAATCAAGAAAGTTTGCTCCATTGTGCTTGTTCTCTTCTCAACAATTGAGCGCAGGGTAAATTTCAAATTATCTCTAGACATGATTTCTACAAAAGGAAATAACAAAACAAAAGCTTATGTTTGACATACAAATACTTAATATTTTACATGCTTTAAAACAATTAAATGCACATTTTATTCAAATAAATAATTTATGTTCCCGGTGAATAAAATGATTCCAAGATCCTATTCCATACAAGACTCAACATACTTTTACACTACCTTAAGTCTTGTATGATCAAAGTAAGTAGCAATTAATAATTATAACTCCTTATAATTCTTGGTTAATGGTCCACATCCAATGTAGGATCCACTGCCATGCTTCAAAATCCAAAACTTCGTATTTTAGTCTCATGTTGGGTACAATCATATCAAGGCTTATTAACCTCCGTATAGATCCACCCTCACTAGTTTAATGTTTAAGATGGATACCCTCGCTTTTACGAAACCCATCCAACCAAAACCAAAAAACATCATGAGTTATGATATGAAAAGACATTGCCTCAATATTCTTTTAGGAACTTAAGCATGCAATGATCATTTATTACTAGTGACAAAAACATAATAAATAACTTATGCAAAACTTAAACAATTCATCTCATAAAAATCATATTATGAAACATTCATATGCAAGAATTATAACGATACTATAAAACAAGCATACAACCATTAGACAATTTATCTCATGAAAAGCTAATATGAAAATCTTAATTCAAAACAAATTAATATATAATATTAATCAAAACCAATCATCAATGTGCATTTAGTTGGACAAAACTGTATGATCAAGATATAATATCAAATATTTTATCTAATTTCAGTAGGATTTCCTAACTCCATAGACAAGTATTATATTAGATAATGTCAGTCTATTATCTAATTAAACCGATAAGATCTTATCTTAACATATGTTATGGAACACAATTGTATCCAAGTTATATTGGATCACGACCTAGTCAATATCCAAGTTAACATGAAACAAAAGATAAAACCACCAATTAATTTTTCTAATTGTCACAAAATCAAATTTAATGATCATAATATATAATAAAACAACACAATTGTATATATTATATAAGTGTTCTCGTTAACTATTTGAAACTAAAAAAATCCGTAATAGATTGAAATCTAATTTCAACTAGATTATTGTCTGTACCATGTACGGACACGCTCGATAACATTTTTTGACGTATTATTCAATTGATAAAAGAATGTATAATAATATTATTAAGACTTCGATATGGATATCATCTTTTTTATCCAAAATCAGTACAATTTTCTTGTTGAGCAAAAATGTACACAAAACTGCAAAACATATAATAATTATTTTTATTTTAGTTCGACCCTCTCTTTTGATTAAAAGCAATATCGATACAAAATATTTGATGGTTTTTATGATTTGGGCTGCACCCAATTTTACGGGTTGCCTACGTATCTCTTTTCTAGAGAATCAAGCCTTACGTAGTTCATAGTGTTTTATTTTTGTTTGTTTATTTTGGTGTTATGTTTGATTTTCACACATCAGCGGAATGTATCCGAACCCACCTTCTAGGAAGGGTTGCTCGAACTCAAACCAACTATGATCTGCGTGATGTGAATAAGATTAAACCCACCTTCTATGAAGGGTTGTCTAATCTCTCAACTTTCAAACATAAGGCTTAAGGGTTTATATTTGTTTTTAACTTGATTTAATTTATTTTGCGACTGAATACAACATATTTATATTTTATGACGTATTTCCTACGCATCCATTTATATGATATGGAATCAAGTCAAACGTAGTTCTCAAGATGACATATTAAAATTTAATTGAAGGTTGTGATTGAATTTAACGCGTACAAATTTCACGTTAAATTTCCTACGTACCCGTATGTAACGGGATCAAATCATACGTAGTTCTATATAATATATTAAATTTGACTTAAGGTTGCAATTGAACTCGACGAGCATTGTGCTTTATGCCAAGTTTCCTACATACCCTATTAAAAGGGATCAAATCACATGTAGTTCTTTATTGAACTTCATTTTATTTCATTTAAGATTTGAGACTGAACTTGATATATTTAGTTTGTATCAAGTTTCCTACGTAGTTCATAGAAGATCATCAAGTCCTCACGTAGTTCTAAACTGACATATAAAATTCAATTTAGTGTTGTGATTGAACTCAATGGACAAATTGTCTTATATCGAGTTTCCTACATAGCCTTTATTAGGCATCAAATCAACACGTAGTTCTTGCTTTCTTAATTTTATTTGATTTATGGTCATTACTATATAAGTGATAGTTGACCACTAACTCAAAAGAGCTTTTAATCCCTTATCGGGTCATACTTGTAATTATCTCATATTGATGGGTCAATTTTATTTAAAACAAGCCCTTTACTTTAACATGTGCATGCTTATATAATTGCATGCTCATTGAATTTTACACTACCTACACATGTTTTTGCTCTAATCGAGCATAACTCGTACAAATATTTTTATTCGGTGGTCATTTTAATATAATCCAAGTTATTGGACAAACTTAAATTTTTATAAGTCGGCTTAATGTAGGGGCTTATAACCGTACATATTACCAACCTAATCAATTTGGCCCTCAATTGCCTCAAAGGAATTTCTCAGTTTTTTTTAATTGATTAATTTACCGAACCAATTAGGTGAATAACCTTGATTGGGATCAGGTAACACCCCTCTTAATTAAATCAAACTTGGGGCTTAAGCTTAAATATATATTTCTCGTAATTTAGTTTTGATTTGATCACGAGTTTTATTAACCCATTTATATAATGGGATTCTCAACCAATCTTTAATATTTATCAAATCTGATTATTATCTTTAGGGGCTTTTTTTTTTTAAAAAAGTGTAAAATATCTCTCAATGCCCTATATCGTAGAATCGGGTCTTCAGAGCAAGTCACCGAAGTCCCCCAATACAGGTTTGGATATTTCAAGCCTCCTTTCATAATTACGATTCCATGTGATCAACCCTTCATTAATGTACTACCTTATTTAAGGTTTAATATTTCGAACTCTAGACTCCTTGTAAATTTTGTCAATAGGGAAGTTGGTCTTTGTTCGTATATTCACATGTTTCGGCCATGCCATGTCAACAAATAGTACCATGTGTCCACTTAACTATGAAACTCCATGCTCTTTAACATGACCGATCGAACTTGGCAAACAATTAAGCCTTCACATAATCAATATATACTTCTAAACCTGAAGCAGTTAAGGGCAGTTTCGTCAATAAGTATTTTTAAACAACTCATCCTATTTTTAATTAAGTGATTTATTATGAAGATTTTTTATCTATTTATATATAATAGATTTAATAGATTACAATTAGATATTTAACTCGATCGTATAATTTCTATAACAAATCCATACTTTATCTTTCGGTTAGCCTAACAAAGATATCGATTAAATGATAATGTTGGTACAAACACAATCCAATGAATCCATTTATTTTAGTTTTACATAATAAAAATACGTATCATGTTGGTACAAACACAATACAGATTTAGTTTACATAAAAAATGCGTATCATGTTTGTTTTACATACTAAAACGTACTACCAAAATATGGATTCTTCTACATAGATAAATAAGTGTATCCCCAAGATTAAATCTTATATCTTAGTGATATATGGGTTTATTCAAATATTTATTTGATTTACATTAAAAAAATATACATGAGAAATAAGATAGATACACACATCTGCATCTTCTTTATCATAATATAATACATGATGTATCAATACGTCTTTTTTCAATAGAAAGTACATTGAATATATATAAAAAAAATTCATGTACATGTTCTTTTATCTTGACTTTTTGAATAAAAACTTACATACACATATTGAGTTAATACATTTGACATGGAAAAATTTAAGTATACAAAATGTTTTATTATTTCATAAGACTAAATATGCACATTTATAGTATATGTAGGGAGATGATTTTATAATTGAAAATTTTATAAAAAATTATCAATGCATCATGAATGAACTATTAGTTAAGTCGGTTTAATGAGTCGGTCATTTTGATTTCGATTTAAGTAAGAGGTTGAGAGATTTATATGAAGAATAAACCTACTGATGGGGTCGATTTGAATTGGTAGGTTAGTCATTTTGAGTTCGAACTGTGTACAAATTTGGATCATTATGTGTGAAGAATAAATAATTAATAGGGTCGGTTCAACGGGTTGGTCTTTTTGAGTTCAAATTGAATATAAGTTTGGGTTGTTATATCTAGAGAATAAACCTATTTATGGGTCACTTCTGTATGTTGGTCATCTTGAGGTCGGATTGAGTATAAGCTTAGGTTTTTATATGTGGAGAACGTAACCTATTTATGGGTCGGTTCTGTATGGTAGTCATTTTGAGTTGAGATTGAATACAAGTTTGGGATATTACATATGGAGGATAAAGCTATTAGTATGGTAGGTTCGGTATGTCGGTCATTTTAAGTCTAGATTGAGTACAAGTTTGAATTGTTATATATGGAAAATAAACGTATTGATGAGATTAGTTTGATGGGTTGATCATTTTTAGTTTGAATATATATGGATAGTATATCCATTAATAAGGTTGGCTCGGTAAGTTGTTTATTTGAATTCAGATTAAGTACAAGTTTGAGTCGTTGAAATTTACATATCAATTGGATAGGGTCATTGCAACGTTGGCTCAGTTGGGTTTGGGTGAGTCGGTTTAGTTCGAGATTGGATATAGGTTCATGTCATTAATTTTTGGGCCAAGTCGTGATGGTTTTCTTATATTTTTCGGCTAACCAATTGGTGAAGGGCCGGGAGTCGACTATTTTACGCAGGTTTGTGTTATTATATACATAAAATAAAGCTATCAGCATGATAGGTTCGGTAGGTTAGTCATTTTAAGTTCGGATTGAGTAGAAGCTTGAGTTGTTATATATGGAAAATAAACCTATTGATATTGATATATTAAAATTATTTACAAATTCAATTAATATTTTTTAACACGCAAATATTTAATTACAAAAATTATTTCTTAATACTAAGTATGGACTTTTATCATAATATATATTCCGATATATCGAATGTGTATGGAGATGACTTTACAATTGAAAATTTTATAAAAAAATTATCTATGTATCAAGAATAAAACTATTAAATAAGTCGTTTGATAAGTCGGTTATTTTGATTTTGTATTATGTACAAGACTGAGATTCCATATATGGAGAATAAACCTATTGATAGGGTCGATTTGATAGGTTGATCACTTTGAGTTTGAATTGAGCACAAGTTTGGACCGTCATGTATCGAGAATAAACAATAAGTTCTATAGTTTGGTCATTTGAGTTTGGATTGAGTATAAGTTTGTTATGTTATATGTGGAGAATAAACCCATTTATGGGTCAATTCTGTACATTGGTCATTTTGAATTCGGATTGAGTAAAAGTTTGTTCTATTATGTACAGAAAATAAAGCTATCAACATGATAGGTTCGATAAGTTAGACATTTTAAGTTCGGATTGAGTAGAAGTTTGAGTTGTTATATATGAAAAATAAACCTATTGATAACATCAGTTTGATCGGTTGATCATTTTGAGTTTGGATTGAGACAAGTTTAAGATGTTATATATAGGGAGTATATCCATTAATAAAGTCGGATCGATATGTTATTCATTTGAATTCAGATTGAGTACAAGTTTAGATTGTTGAAATTTACATGTCAATTGGATAGGGTTATTACAAGTTTGCTTCAGTTGGGGTTTGGGTCAGTCAATTTGGTTTGAAATTGAGTATAAGTTTATGTCATTCAAATTTATCAACTAACCACTTCTAAATGTTGCAGTTTTCACAATACTTACCGGATTGAATTATATTATATATTTGATTATTCTAAAAACTTATAACATATGTAAATCAATTTATTTTAAATTTTATTGTAAAAATCCCCGAGCAAGGTCCGAGTTGACCAATTAATCAATTGGTCAATTTTAAATGTAGGAGTTTTCACAACACTAATCGAATTCAATAATTTATGTATTTAGTTTATAATACGTATATCATATATAAATAAAAATATTTTAAATTTTATTAAAAAATCCCGGGCAAGGCCCGGGTAATAACTAGTTTTTTAATATGATAATAATCATATGATCAAGTGCCCTTCGATGATTATACCCCGACAATATGTACGGAGATCTCCGGGGCAATTTCGGCATTATAACGGCCTAGAAAAGGGCTAATTGGTGTAGTGTTCGGATCCACTCGGTTCCTCCCAGGCCACAAATTAACGTACATGGTGTTCGGATCCACTCGGTTCCTCTCCCAGGCCATGACGTTAACCCATTTTCAAATATGTTTTAAAACAAAATCAATTTTCGGTGTGACATTCGGATCCACTCGGTTCCTCCCGGGCCACAAAATCGGTTTAAAGCAAGATTGAAGTACATGTACATACATGTACGTACTACCTTCTACCTTCTTCACAATTCTTTGAAGTTAAAAGATGATGTATGGATGTTCGGACGTTGAAGAATCAATATCTTCAACGTACTGGAATCACGTTTCCTCTCCATGTGTCTTGCTAATGTCCTTCTCTCTTTTCTTGTAGGAAAGAAGACTAGATTTTGGGAATCGGTTTGGTAACCGGCCAGCCAAACAACCGTAACCCATATTATATTGGTGGTCTGTCTCATAGAAGGTAGTTAATTAACTCCCTCTTTTGACTTAAAACCACCCCTTTCCTCTTAATTTAATATTTTTAATGGCAACAATTTGTTTTAATGCCATTTGTTTTAAGTGACGGATAAAAATTTTAAGATGTCTATAGTATAAAGTGAAAACAAAGTCTTCACAGAAAATTGCACCACGTGTCATATTTTTAATAAAATAATCAACCGGACCCTTGTGTATATAAAAAAAACACTAATCACAATAAAAAGATAAATATATATGATTTGATAAAAATAATCAGCTGGGTCCTACTCTATATAAATTAGGTAGTTAGAATCTCATATAATCTTATCCCATAAAAATTGTCGAAAATTATTAATTATCCCGAAAATTATTAATTATCCCTTACCAAGAATTAGTTGTAATCTTCATATAAATATTATTATTTAATAAAATGTGATATTTATCGTAAAGTAATTTTTAAACAAATCCAACTTATTTATATTATGAGTTGATTTACTATTGGTAAAAAAACATTAATCATAATACAAAGAGAAATATATATGATCCTATATTTTTAATGTGATCATTGACTTTACATATTTAATTAAATTAGATTTAAAATCGCATTACCCGTACATGGTACGGGGGTTAAACTAGTTTATGTATATTGTATAAGCATTTGCCCACTCCCAAGTGAGTATGCGTTATCATATGAATATACACTATTAATAAATCTCTTTTAAATCACTAATTAATTTTAAATATATATATATGTATATATACATATATATATAATTTATGTACCCCATAACATGATCAATTTCATATATAAGGGTCATATCAAAATTTTAAGGCAAACAGTTCTGTTGATCCAAAATTATGATTCGATGTTAGGAATAAAGTTAAATTTAAAATTTATATAATACGAATTTAGAAAAAAATCATACATAAATACTATCATTTTATTTCAAAATATATTTGATCAATTAAAATAGTAATATGTGATATGATATGAAATCTCAAGTGAAATATTTTATCAACATATATAATTTTTTAATAAGGTTTTTATATGGTGATAAAAATGAAAACACTTAAGATAATTATGACTTATTTACACAAATCTTTTAGAAAAATATAGACATGAATCAGTAAAAATATTTTTTGAAATAAAAAGAACATTTAATAGATCTTATAAAATTATGCTTAGTTTAATAATAGACTTAATAGTAGATGTATAGTTCAGTACAATTTATAAATGAATATTATACAAAAAATTTATTTATTTTTTGATAAGGTAAGGATTAGGGTCTCCGCAAGTACTACTTGGGCTCGCCTAGAGCATCCACAAGGGATGAGAACAGTTTACTAACCAGCTCCAAAGGAAACAGGGCAAACCGCTGCCCTGGAGTCTCGAACCCGAGACCTCATGGTACTACCATGAGTGCTCAACCAATGAGCTGATGCGACAAGCGCAATTAGTTTTTTTTTTTTTGATATTGTACAAATAAATTTTTAGATATTTATTACTTAAATTATAAATTTTTGGGACAAAAAAATATTGGAAATTAACTATGACAAATATATATGATTACAAAATTACAATGAAAAATAAGAGTGACAAATAAGTTTAACAAATTAATTATATTTTAATTTATAAAAATGGATGTCTGAGTAACTAGTTGAAAAAGATAGATATTAGGTGGAAAAAGATAGAGTATATTTTTTTAAAAGATAGATGATAGACAATTAATAAGAATAAAAAAAATTTCACTTGACGCATCAGCTCACTGGTTGAGCTCTTATGGTAGTTTCATGAGTTCTCGTGTTCGAGAATCCAAGGCGGTGGTTTTCCCTATTCTCTTCAGAACTGGTTAGTTCTCATCCCCTGTGGATGCTCTAAGTGAGCCGAAGTAGTACTTTGTGGCGATCATAATCCCTTTCCTTATCAAAAAAAAGAATAAGAAAAACTTAATCCGAAATTAAATTATTTAGCATGAGGTGGACCCAAAATTAACATGGAGGCTCAAGAGGTCTTGACTTTAATATGTAGTATAGATTTTGATAATGCTCATGCATGTGTACAACAAAATTAAATTATTGCCCGTACCATGTAAGGGACACAATAAATAACATTTTCTGACGTATTATTCAATAGATAAAAGAATGCATAATAATATTATTAGGAATTCGATATTGATATCACCTTTTTTATCCAAAATCGCTGCAATATTTTGTTGATCCAAAATCGTGCTTTGATTTTAGAAATAAATTTAAAATTTATGTAATATGACTTAAATAAAAATCATAGATAAAATACTATCATTTTATTTAGAAAAATATTTGATTAGTTAAAAAAATCATATGTGGAATGATATGAAATATTATATCAACATATATATTTTTATAACTTATAAGATTTTTTCTATGATGATAGAAATAAAAAAAAGTAAGTTAATTACCACTTTTTTACATAAGTCTTTTCAGAAAAAAAAAGTTGTATCGGTAATAATATTTTTTGATATAAAATGATATTTTAATAGAACTTATACAATACAATTTGATATTTAATATTTGATACAATAAAAGTTGTGGATCAATACAATTTATAAATGAATATTATAGCACAAATTTAGTTTAAATATTTTTTTAGATATTTTATGAATATATTATTTGATATTTGTTAATTAAATAATAAGTTTATGGGACAAAAAAACATTGACAAAAAAAATATGGCAAACATATATGATTACAAAAATACAATAAAACAAAAATTCATAGTGACAAATAAGTTTAACAAAATTAATTATACTTTTGATTTATAAAAATAAATCTCTAGGTAATAGTTGAAAAAGATAGATATTACATAGAAAAAGATAGAAATAAGAAAAAGATAAAAATAAATGATAGACAATTAATAAGAATAAGAAAGACTTTAAAAGCTATTTTTCTAAATTAAATTTTTTAACATGAGGTGGAGCTAGAATTAACATGGAGACTCAAAAAATATCGACTTTAATATATAGTATAGATTGCACATAGAGTATAAAAATAATTGAGCGAAAAAAATAATATATAAATCGTGGTATGCTATTCAACCAAAATTCATAACGTGTGTTCGTACAGCACAATCCAGCCAAAAGGTTAATGTAGTGGTCAATTGAAATCCAATTGACCCATGGTGATTTATTGTGTACGTATAAGCCAATGAAATCCAATTCCTTTTTTTTTTGTAATGATGGGGTAATTCATTCACGGGGATGAAAAAAATACCAAAACATATAGACTCACCTAGATATCCTATTTTAATTTTAGGCAGGTTACGTATGCATCACAATTTCAAACACGGTGCAAATTAAGTAGAAGGAATTGTGTAAAGCGGCATACATTAATCCCCGTTTTGCCTTTACTTACCAAAAAACACTTAATTTGCCTTCATAGCATAAATCTGAAACCCCGATAAAATTTGCCTACACGCTTCCATCGGGTCAAGTTCACCCGACGTCTCCCAATCCGCCTGGAACTCCGGCGCTCTCCGGCTAAAGCTTCAACGCCTCCTCCAAATTCTCCTCCACCGTTGGATCTCGGCGGCTTCCTATCCTCCAAATTGTTGTGCTAGGGTTTCGAGCAGGCGAGTACGTCGGAGGCTTGAAGAAGTTGTTCATATCGAACAATCCGCCTGGGCCACCACTTCCGCCACCGCCTCCGAAGCTTTAATTGCTCTGATTACCGGTGGAAGCCATTAAAGGCGAGTTCTTGAGGATTTGAGATCTCATCCTGGAACTCTGTACACCGCCATTGGAGACCAGCTTCAGAGTTAGAGCCTCCGCGAAGACGAACTCCTCTG
The DNA here is from genome assembly GCA_963924305.1 of Polygonum maritimum. NCBI lineage: Eukaryota > Viridiplantae > Streptophyta > Magnoliopsida > Caryophyllales > Polygonaceae > Polygonum > Polygonum maritimum. The sequence goes on along the minus strand of OZ002732.1, from coordinate 38,174,320 downwards.
GCAGACGAATTTGAGATGCACGGCGAGTCTTCTCTCACAAGAAATCGAAGCCTCCGAGTGGTTCTAAGCCGGATTCCGGTAAGGAGAAGGCAAGATTTGGCGATCTGAATGCCGATTTGGCAGAGAAAGAGACGACAAGGTGAAAAATCGATATTAACGCTGACCGCTAGCATGTAGTTTTTCTTTTACCTGCATTATAGATTTGAAATTGTGATCCGATTTGTTCAAAAATTGATGGATCTGATCCAATTGCTCTCTGTACTGAAATTGCAACAGTAATTGCTCATGGAATTGACGCTGGAGATGTGAAGAAGCTTCAGGATGCAGGGATCTACACCTGCAATGGTTTGATGACGCACACAAAGAAGGTTTATCGACTCTTACTGTAGCTCTTAGGCTATCACACTTGAATTGAGTTTGTTGTTCTCTTCTTCTTCTTCTTCCTCTTTCTCTAATTTGAGCAAGTATTCAAGCATATAAAGAGATAGTATAAGGCTACAGTAGAATAATTGAGTGTCAGTGATGTGAAAGCTTTGCCGTTTTGTTTTCTCATACCCTCACACGAGAGAATCACTCTCTTCTTTGAATAAAATATGTGAAAACCTTCTTACAGTAAACTAAGGTTCAATTTTCAGATTGTGATTCCCATAGAAAATCTTCTTACGTAAACTAATGTCATAGTGTAAAGGTCATGAAATGTAGATTTCTATTAAGGTACTATTGTGATTTCAGAGAAAGAAACGCAATACTGTTGTGAGATCATTAAATGTAGATTTCTATTAAGGTCCTGCTCAAGTAAATTGTTGATCTTGCAATTTGCTATTGAGATTTAGGTGTAACTTTGTGATGATAATTAGGTGTCACTTGTAATGACAATTAAGTATTATTTGTGGTGACAATTAGTGTGAATATTGTCACTTGTGTTGACAATTAGGTGTGAATATAGTCACTTGCGTTCACAATTAGGTGTGAATATTGTCACTTTTATTGACAATTTGGTGTGAATATATACTGTCACTTGTGATGACAATTAGTGTAAATATTGACATGTGTTGACAATTAGGTGTGAATATTGTCACTTGTGTTGACAATTAGGTGTGAATATTGTCACTTGTGTTGACAATTAGGTGTGAATATTGTCACTTGTGTTGACAATTAGGTGTGAATATTGTCACTTGTGGTGACAATTTAATGTGAAAATTGTCACTTGTGGTGACAATTAGGTGTGAATATTGTCACTTTGTGGTGACAATTAGGTGTAGATATTGTCACTTGTGTTGACAATTAGGTGTGAATATTGTCACTTTGTGGTGACAATTAGGTGTGAATATTGTCACTTGTGTTGACAATTAGGTGTGAATATTGTCACTTGTGGTGACAAATTAATGTGAAAATTGTCACTTTGTGGTGACAATTAGGTGTGAATATTGTCACTTTGTGGTGACAATTAGGTGTGAATATTGTCACTTTGAGGTGACAATTGATGACAGTCAACGCCGGTCAACGATCGGTCAACGCCGGTCAACTATCAGTCAACGGTCGGTCAACGGTCAGTCAACTGGTAGAGAGAGAGGTTATGCTATGTGTGCAAATTTGACATATTGTGGTATTTTCATGCTATATAGCATTTTCCAAATGCCATATAGCCAAATCCTTCAATTAAGTATAACTGAAATCTAATTTCAATTACCCAATCAGAATATCCAATTACTCAAAATCTCTATTTCAATCCAACACAAATCTAATTTTAATTTCAATCAGTCTCATTAAAATAAATCAAGAACAAAACCTAAATCTTTTATTCAATCAAGATATGCTATAAGGATCTGATATCACTGAAGGGTTTTTAGATGCGTATAAGCGGAATTTCAAACCAATTTCTTACACTAAACATGGATCTAAGGCATTTTTTGTTAGAGACAAAATTAGGGTTAGTAGAATACTTCTTGATGCGTGACTAGGGTTCTTCCTTAAAGAGAAAAGGTCTCAATGGTGACTTCTCTAATCAGTCCACATGAATACGGGATTGGGATCACCTTCACTTCCGATTGCTAGATAGAAGTGTCAAAGGCTAGAAGAAAGATGGAAGATGAGAGATTTTTCTTTCTTACCATAAAACTTATGAAATCCTAGTTCTCTTCTTCCCGTTAAAGACGTTACATATTGATTTGTCCAAATAAATATATCCATTTTATTCTCAATAGTATTCATTATATTTATTGATGATTATATTCTTTCTTATTGGGCTAAAACCCTATCTTTGACAAGGATTTTGAGCCCGTGATCCAGCTCGTAAACTCAATGTGTGTGACCTCATAGGACCCGTTTATAATAAGTATGGCTTGAAACTATTTAGCCCATTAATCGTAGTTGATTTCAAGCAAAACGCCACAACTCTTAAAATAATTGATTGAATTTCTCTATCAATCGTCATATTCAATGTTCAATAATTATAACTTTTATCGAAAGACACAATTCATTCAGCTCCGTTGGATTGCATACCACCCAAGTTTGAGTTCTTTTAGTGCACAACTTTAATTTCTTTTTTTAATTACATAATTATTCATATTTAGTAAGTACTCCGTATATACTAGTAGCTTGCTAGTTGCTACCTCCATCACTACTGTATAGACCTGTCAAAAGTTGACCCGACCCGTAAACTCGACCTGACCCGATCCGAAATTTCTGGATTTTAATTTGAAAATCTGAACCCGAAACCCAGTTTGAACCCGAACCCGATAAACCCGATAATTTCTGGGTTAGGGTCGGGTCAAACCCGTTGGGTCAAGAAATCTATAAGGCGGAAACCTTATTTTAGTATACACTCTAATATAATGAAATGACAGATTGACGGGTAATTGTACACCCAAAGGTTTTAGTTATATTACAATATATAAAATTTATTTTAGAAAATTATGATATATTTTATTATTAAAATATTTAAAAATAATACTCCCTCCGTCCCATAATAATGTTTGTCCACTTTCCTAATCCGTCGTCCCAAAATGTTTGTCCACTTTCCTTTTATATCAATAAGACTCTTCCAATCTTACCCCTATCCAATCTCTAAATTTACACCCATTATCCAACTTTTCCACCAACTTTATCTCTTTTCAACTTTTTTCCCCTACAAACTTACAAAAATACCCCTATTCAATCATATATTCTACCCACTTTAACCCACTTTTTCATTTCCCAATACCACTTTATACCTTGCATTAAAAACCGTAAAAAGCGTCCTTTTGGACGAACATTATGGGACGGAGGGAGTATTTTGTTATTATATTTTATTATTTAAAAAATATTTTATTTAAGTTTTGGTAAAAACGTTGATACTCTTGACCCGTTGGGTTGATCCGACCCGACTCAAAAACCCGAAGCGACCCGACCCAGTTTGACCCGTAACCCGATTGACCCGAACTCAACCCAAACCCGGAACAACCCGACCCGAACCCGCCCGACCCGACCCTATTGACAGATCTTATCTATACTGTGACTTATGTACACCAAAATAGGGTCACACAAATAATTGCACCTTTATTTCCACGTACGTGGCAATTTCTTACCCATTTTTTTTTCTACCAATAAAATTTCTTACCCATTTTGGTCCTCATATCCACTTAACCTGACTACTCAAAAGTGTTTATATATATGCCACAGAGGGAACACATAAATTAGTCAAATTCCTCAGCCAATTGTGAAGAGGGTGATAGAGGTTTTTTTTTAAGAAAAGAATAATGGAAAAGCAATCCAACATTCCCACCGGGTTTACCCAAAAGCCACACAAATTCTACAAATGCAAATTCTGCCCAAGGAAGTTTGTTAACTCAAGAGCTCTAGGGGGTCACCAGAATGCACACAAGAAAGAGAAGAACATGTTTTTGCAGGATTACCATACCCAAGCCTTCCTCGGGTTGGAACTTCATCGTGGCGCCCTAACATTACCAAGGCCGCCGTCGATCTCTATGCCGTTGTTCCCTATCGGGGGCGTGCATGCATCAGACCTTGCGCCTCAACAACCAGATCCTTCCAAAAGTTGTGATCTAGATTTGGATCTTCACCTCTAATGTACGTGTGCTCAGCTCGAGTACGTACTCACGAGCGATAGAGATCGGGTATTACAAAGTCCTTTGACGTACAAGAGAGCGACTCGCTCCAATTCAAGTATTACATGAAAGTTATTGCACGTACGTGTTCAGAAACGTACTTATGTACTTCAATTTCTGTGCTACTATATACTTGTTGGCTCGCACATAATGTATTGAGCAATATATATATCTATATATAGATTTCCTTATAAGTTGGTACTTGTGCTACTAGCTAGCCTCTTTCATCTCCTCACTGTTCCTAGAGAGCAACAAGGGCTTTTTGTTGGGCGTAATGTACATGAGGAATCAAATCGAATATTTCTGCGTTATTTTTGATCTCGTACGTATCGACATCTAAGTCTTAAATAGAAATGTCAAGTCTCATAAAGAAGCGCAACTGGATTGGCCAATCGCACTGCACCTTGGGCATGTTGAATCGCTGATTGCTAACTAGTACGGAGTATTTGTTTTTGTTCGAATAACTAGCTAGGATATTGTCTAGAAGCATCCACAATGGAGACCAGGGAGAAGAATTTCTTAACAATTTAGACCAAGGTTAAATGAAATCTGTAGACAAAATAAGAGAAATGTTTTTCTTTTCTGAACAATTTTCTTCTGCTCTATTCTCTAACTTTGTTAGGTTTTCTTCTCTTTTCTTTTTTAGTTAAGAAATCCCTAAAGTTTCTCCACAGTGATGCTCTAATGCATTCAGAGGAACTTTTCATATCTTACGATAGAAATTTACATTCTCCAAAATTACTTCATGTAAAACGTATAGTTAATCATCGTATCCTTACAAATATTACAAAATTACTTATATACCATTATATTACAATAATCCTTGTCTTTAACTAGTAGTACCCGTCGTGCAATGCACGACTATGACTCACGCATCACATTTTAAAATTATTTTTATTATAAATAGGATATTAATAAGTGAAAACATATAATGCAAATTTTGACATACGAAAATGTTTTTTTCTAGACAAAAAAAATATTTTTCAGATTTTTACTACTACACGTATCATATTATAACATATATAACATATTCTAAGTATAGAGAAATTTAGTAAATAAAATTCACTTACATTTTCATCCTCCAAAATTTTTCTCGATATATATATCACTATCCCTATTATCACAATTTTGAGATATTATAAGTCAATAAAATATAAAATGAGTTATTCTTACAGTTATTTTGAGATATAAATCAATATAATATAAAATGAGCTATTTTAACAAAGATAATAGCTAACTTATTATGAGAATGATAATATATAAGTTAAGTAAAATATAATAAATACAAATTGGTTTACTGTCAAAGAAAAGAATAATAGTTTAATTATAAAAAAGGGATTCAATTTTAAAATTATTTTTTAATTCAAATTTTTATATTACTTCTTACATAAAAAGACTAAAAAGATAAGTAATATATAAAAAAGGATAGAATATCTTTTCAAAATTTTCATAATATCTAAATTGATAATAAAGAATATAATTAGATTAATCAAAATAGGATGAATAAAATCTAAATATTTAAACATGAGCAGTAAATGTTAAGTTATTATGAACATGATAGTACATAAGTTAAGTAAACGTTAATAAATATATATTGATTTAACATCAAAAATAAATAAAAAGTGGTTAGAAAAAAGGGATTTCATTCTAAAATTATTTTTTAAATTCTAAGTTCTTAAAATATTTTTCACAAAAATAGATTAAAAAGGTAATTAAAAAGATAAGGTAATTAACATGTATCTTTTGTAGAAAGAAAATTTAAAGATAGATAATATTGCTTCAAAGGTAAATATTAGATGGTGAGAAAAAAATAAAATTAAAGATTGGATAATTAAGGAATTTTAAAGATAAATAGTAGGTTGTTTTGGTTAAGTGGGCCATTTTGGTGACAATAATGAGGTGAATAGGTCATACGGTAAAATATTGAACTAAATATGCTATTTGGTGACAACTGCAAAAATATGTCATTGTGACATCACCAATGGCAGAACATGACGTCAAACTTGTCACCACCAAACATGTCAACGTATTTGAATTTGTCACCGCGTACAAAAAATTGTCCCCCCTCCCCCACGTACAAAAATCCCCCGTACAAAACCTTGTCATTGCGTTTAAAACTTGTCACCTCTTTAACTAATAACACCAACATTGCACTCTAACTTATCACCTTATCTAGAACCACCCCAAATGGAACTCAAACTTGTCATCAAAATTTATTAGTAAGCCTATGTGGGATTCGAAACCACATTATCGTACGCTAAGCACATTGCTCTATTGCTCTACCATTTGAGCTAATAGGCTATGATTAAAAGTAATATATAAAAAATTAGCATTACCTAACAATCAAAGTTGTCATCAGCTATAAGGGATTGTCACATCGTACAAAAAAAAACGTTACCAAGCACAAAATGTGGTGACATGTAATCACCAAACAAAAAACCCTAGATCACGTACAAATTTTGTTACCCCATGAAAACTTGGCTATATTCAACATGCCACCGCGTACAGATTTTGTCACCAAATTGAAAACCTGTCATAATGTACATATTTGACTCTAGATTATGTTGACAAAACATAAAACCCTAGATCACGCACAAAACTTGGTGACAAAGCAAAAAACCCTAGATCACGTATAGATTTTGTCACCGCAAAGAAAATTTTGTTACCAAACTAAAAACTTGTCATCGCGTACAGATTTTGGCTATAGATCTTAAAGAGTCATATATCTAAATCTAGATCTAGAAACCTTAGATCCACATTAAACCGCATCATCCTTTTTTTTATTACAACAATTTGAATGACTAAAATTATAATACAAAACTTACATGTATATAGAAAAGGAAAGAATATATCCTTTAAATTTCATCTATAAAGGATATAACTTATTGATTAATCTTACTATACTAAATTTAATGTTAAAATAATAGTTTAAAGCATCACACACCAGCTCTAAATAAATATATGATTAAAACAATAATATTATATATTTAGAGATATAATTGAACCATATTATCATTTTATTAACCCAATATGATTGGTTAAAACTTAATGGACTTATTTTTTATTGGTTAAAATTTTATTATAGATTCCACATATACAAAAAATATTTATATACATTTGATTTAGATTTGATTTTTTTTCAAAATATCTAAAAAATAAAAAACTACTTATAAAATAAAGAAACTTATTGATAACATAGTGACTTCAAGTTACGGCCGGGAACTCAAATCGTACTAGTTTATACTTCTAAGATACTCTCAACTAAAAAAATCTTTTTTTTCCTCTTAAGTACGTTGTTACTTGTGTTCCTATCCTCAAAGTTCTTAGGATTGAGGCGAATTGATGCCAACTGATCCTTAAGCGAAACAATGTATGATTTTTGGTTCCTAGGGTTGAGCCCAACTGATCCTTAAGCTAAACAATGTATGATTTTTGGTTGAGCGTAATGTGTATGAGAATCGAATCAAATATTTTAGCGTTATAGATCTGATAGGGTATCGATGTCTATGAATCCTAAACAAATAAGTCCGCGGATGAAGTCTAAGAGCTCCAAATACGTTGGTGTTTGTGAATTTGGAGATTTTTCATATCCAAGAGATTCTCCTCATTCTCTAAAATGGGGATAGAGAAAAAAGCATCAAGTATTTTTCCCATATTTGGAGAATATATTTTATGAAATTGTATACATGGCAACTAGAGGTGTCAAACAGATCGGGCCAGATGGATTCGGGTTCGGTTTTTTTCGGGTTCGGTTTTTTTCGGGTTCGGGTTGAGTGCGGGTTCGGGTCAATCGGGTTACAGGTCAATCCAGGTCGGGTCTTGATAGATTATCGTGCAAGTTCGGGTCGACCTAACAGGTTAAGATTTTGAATTTTTAAATGATTATTAAAATAATTAATCAAATCTAATAACAAAATTTTATTTTTAATAGATTTTTATAATAATATTTTATTTATAATAGGTTTTATGACAAAATATAATATATTTATGCTACATATATATAATATATCAGGTCCTTCGGGTCGGTCTCGGGTTTCAATCCAATCGGGCTCGGTTTTTTTCTTTGCTTGCTACTATTCGGTTCGTGTTTCAACCCAAAAATTTTCGGTCGATTCAGGTCGATTTTTCGGGTCGGGTTAATTTTTGACAACTTTAATGGCAACCTATCATTAATTATATTGATCTTTATAATATTTTATATAAAATATATATATAAAAAGTAAAAAAAAAATTATGAGATTTGATCAAAATGAGAAAACTCTTGAAGTTGAAGTCTGTTTTTTTGGGGAAATATAGCTTTTATTCTTCTATATTGAAAGAAATTATGAAAAAATTGTTAGAGGTACCCTAATATAAAGTTTAAATGGATTGGCCAATCGCATTGCACCTTATGGGCGTGTTGGTAACTAGCTAGTATATTGTTTAATGCATTTAGAAGATCTTTTCATACCAAAAGATTGAAATTTACACTTTCCAAAATTAATTTATTTAAAAGGTATAATTAATCACATATATTTACAAATATTACAAAGTTACTTATACACCGTCAAATTACAATAATCTTTGTCTTTAATTGTCTCCAAATTCATTTTCCTTTTAATAAGTATAAATGAAAAATCTCGCTCAATTTGTACTTCTAAATAACTTAAAAATTTATTTTGTTATTGAAGAAATTAACTTTTGATTCTCTTCTCTTGACGTGGTTCACTATTTTGTCTAGTTCCGCTGTCATTCAATGTTTTTGTCATTTATTATTAATGTTGATGTTTGCTGTGTTACTGCTCTCAGTTGGTGATTTTTGGTATTGTTGTCCCACAATTTCAATTTGGCGTTACTCTTTGTTGGAATCTTGTTGTTGTTGTGGTTTTGGATGTGTTAAATGCTGATTTTTATGTGGATTCGAGCTAGTTTTCCGTTAACATTGATTATGATTTGTTGCTGTGGTTTGTGAATTTCTTGACCCCTCATCTTCTTCATAGAGATAGTGTTGGAATAATTGTAATTGTGATTTCTATATGGATAGTAGGGAGGAAAATAAGACAACTTATAATTAAGTACGTGAGTTATTCCTTCAATTGTCATTTAGTTTTGAGATGGAACCTAATGTACTTGTAGATTAGGCGCGCTTGACAATTTGGGCCCGTCTCCTCTCCTAACAAGTGGTATCAGAACCGATGATTCGGTGTAAGGACCATGAGGGTTCACCGTTCTCGGTTGTGAGAGATTCACAATTGAGGGGGAAATTTTTGGGTTGTAATTGTGCATGGAATGTTAGGAGGAAAGCAAAACAACTTTTAAGTACGTGGGTCACTTCTCTTATTGTCAATTGGTTTTGGAATAGAACTCATCTGCTTGTAGGTTAGGCTTGGCAATTGGGCCCGACTCCCTTCCTAACAGATCGATAGCAGTATAGTGGTGCAGTATAGACTTTAATTGGAGTTCAAACAAAAAGAAAAAATGAAATTTCAAACAATGCAAACGGTATGTTAGTTTTTTTTCAATATTTTAATATTAAAAAAATATCAAATAAGTTCCAACCTATTTAGCATAGAAAACCTCTTCTCGTCGCATAAGCAGCTAGGAGGTCCCTGTCGGCCTAGGAGCTACCTAGCCCATTTTAGAGCATTGTATGTAGTTATAGTTGAAGAAATTGAGGAGGTTAAGTCAAACTTTCAACTGATTATTCTATATACCCTAGAATAAAAACTTAAACAAAAAGGGGTTAAAAATCTCTATTGTTAGATAAAAACTTATTCCTATTTTGAATTATTACCGTAGGTTATACAAATTCCAATTTATGAAACAGTTTACAAATAAAACGAGTACCTTCTAATGTGAAAATCAAACCAAGTACTTACCAGATCTCGCTCCTTTTAGTTTCACACTTCCATATCTACATTCTTACAGTTGCAAGCTCTAATGAATACATATATTGACCACGAAAAACTTGAAGCATAAGATCACTCACACATCATATGCATGCAACTTTTCCGGTGCAGGTGGGTGGGTGACCTCATCCAGTATATGGAAGGATATTTGAATGTTTTGGATTTAAACTTTTATGTTTGTCTTTGTTTTGTTACCCAGCGGTTTACAAGAGTTTCATCTTGGGTAAGTCCAACTTGAATCGGGTCGTACATCTGGTTTTGGCAAGTAAATCTCTTCTTTTTATTATATTTGTCTCTTAAAACACGAGGAAAACAAGTCTTACTATGTATTTTTCCACCGGATCGAGTTGGATAATGCAACCTAGTTTAACTGCTAACGTGGTCATGGACAATAATCATCAATATATATATATTATAAAAGCCGACCGTTTTCGAGCCACCACGTTGATTTTGACCCCACTTTATTAACAATTTTATATGTTTTATTTTCCTTAATTATCTAAACATTAATTTTATCTTTTTTTTTACTCAAATAATATCTATCTTTGAAGGCATACTATTTATCCTTAATTATAAAATTTCCTTAATTATCCAATCTTTAATTTTATCCTTTATCTCACTCATCTAATATTTATCTTTGAAACAATATTATCTATAATTAATATAAGATATTCGTTCAGATTAATTGCATAGGAAAAATTGCAAAAAATAGTCCCACTTTTTAAGATGGGTGCGCAAAATACCATCAACCGAGCAACCTTTAATATTGCTACAAAAAAGGCCAAATATGAGACGGGTTGGGATCACTAACATTTACGTGGAATTTTCATTTATGTTTTATCTACTCAAGATTAATTATGGGTAATATTGACGTACGTCCAATTTCATATTCTATATATGATCACCTTTAGCTTCGATGGAAATTAGGCTACAAATTTACGCACCGTATGCCCAAAATTAGGTTCTTTCTAAGGGGGACGAGGACGATCGATGTTCTTTTTTTAATTTATTTTTTACAATTTTTCCTCATAGATGCAAAATACCAGCAAAGGAATACTAACTAATTACAAACTTGATCCCGCATTCCCACTTATATCTAACAGCAAATAAAAATTAAAAGCATCATAATAAATATTTATTTTTTTAAAAAAAAATTTATAATCATTTCATATTAACAATTGACAAATATGTTTTTTTAGTATATCACTTAATTGAAAAACATGGTTCTAATATATATCTTGAATTTTCGAAATATAATTACTATGAACTAATTATATTTTATTTACTTAATTAAATTTATAAATTTTAAGATAAATTTTTAAATTATTTTTTAATAGAAATACTAATTTTATTACTTTATTATTTGATTAAATTGAATAAATTTAGCATTTTTAAGCTTAAGTTAATTATTTTCTATATTTACACATGATCTACTATATTTTTTACTCATTATATTTGATTTTTTTTTCTATCTTGATAACAAATTTGATTTTTAGCCAAATAATAATTTCGATTTATATCTTGATAAGGTAAATCTCTTTCATAATTTTTACTTATTTACAAAATAGTCCCACAATTTTTCTCAAATTATAAAAACGCCCCTTATTTTCTTAATACAAACATAGAAGTAGTCGTTTTTGCACCACCACATTAATTTTGACCCTACCTCATATATTAAAAAAACTAATTTTTATTATTTGCATTATATAGGGTTTTCCTATTGAATTTCTTCTTATCTACTCATAAGAAAAAGTTTTGTCAATTATTAATTCTTAAAGCATTACAGGGAAAAATCTTTCACAAACAAATTAAGAAAAATCTATGAAATTTGGTTCAACTTATTTCTTTAATACAAGTAAATTTGTGGTTTCCGACAATTTCTATTAAACTTTTATAAACTTTATCAATATATCTGTTGATGAATTTTTTTTAATTATACTTACATTTATGATAGTCTTTATTAATATATGATAATAAATTTAAGGAAAATATCAATTTATATTCTTATAATCAGGTTTTATAAAAATATACAAATGAGTGAAAAAAATTATGTCTTATATATATTTTTTGGGTTATATGAACTTCAAAAACAATATCACTCTTTTTACAAGATAAAAAACATGTGCATATAATAAAACATATATGATATTTTTCATATAAATATATAATTTTATTTTAATATTTTTAAGTGAAATAGTCGTACATGGCACGACAGGTTAAGCTAGTAACAATAAAAACTAAGTATATCTATCTAGTACAATAATAAAGCTGAATCATACACTTTTATCTTTCTAATCAATAAGAATTGCTCAATTGGTCTTCCAATAATAGAGAAATTAGGGTTTCCGATTTAGAATGCTACAAAACAAATCAGCCTACTTTGGATTATTAATTTGTTAGAGCATATAAATTCTGTAGGTGGGTAATTTACCGCCATAAATAAGGATAATATTTCCACCAGCCAGGTAAGCATATCTAATAAATATCTTTATTGGCCTATTAAATCCTTGTAGTTATCCAATAGTTGGAAGATTCTATCTTATTTAAGAAGATAGAGTTATTAATTGGACTCCAAGGAATTAACCCTAGCCCTCTCTCTCCACTATAAATACATGGCTTGGCCATGTAGAAAAGAGAGAGGATATACAAAAACTACCCTAGAAGAACTACCCTAGAGGGGCTGATAATCGCTCGCCCTGACTCTAGAGGGGCTGATGATCGCTTGTCTCAGCCCTAGCCCTGCGCCTTTCTCTCTACAGTTTACCCTTGCGAATACTCTACTGACTTAGGCATCGGAGGTGGATTAGGGGGTCCCCGCCCCCTTTGTCCATTGTTTTGCAGGTTATTGAAGGTGAAGAGGCTTGGAGAAGAAGGTCATTGAAGAAGGAATTGAGACTTGTACACCGACATATTTTGTGTACTAACAAATTCAATTTGGCAGTCATTATAATATATATAACTAGCACTGGACGCCCGTCCGATGGACGGGCTTTAGCGTTGCTGAATTTCACCTATGTTGTGGATGAACAATATAGGGGAATTTGTTTGTAAGTTACATAATTTCCATCTTTTATATAAATTATGTTTTATTTAAATGCATTATAATATATTAATAAAAATTAATTTGATTGTTTGTAGTATTTCATTGCTACATTGAGTTTGAAATAAAAATACATTGATTGTTTATAGTAATAAACAACATTTAAGTTTTCATAAAAAAAAAAAACAACATTATTTGGGGTAAATTTACAACATATAAGTTTTAATACATTGATTGTTTATAGTAATAAACAACATTTAAGTTTTCATAAAAAAAAAAACAACAACATTATTTGGGGTTAATTAACAACATTTAAGTTTGCTACATTGAGTTTGAAATAAAAATACATTGATTGTTTATAGTAATAAACAACATTTAAGTTTTCATAAAAAAAAACAACAACAACATTATTTGGGGTTAATTAACAACATTTAAGTTTTAATACATTGATTGTTTATAGTAATAAACAACATTCAAGTTTTCATAAAAAAAAAAAACAACAACATTATTTGGGGTTAATTAAAACTTGTCACCTCTTTAACTAATAACACCAACATTGCACTCTAACTTATCACCTTATCTAGAACCACCCCAAATTGAACTCAAACTTGTCATCAAAATTTATTAGTAAGCCTATGTGGGATTCGAAACCACATTATCGTACGCTAAGCACATTGCTCTACCATATGAGCTAATAGGCTATGATTAAAAGTAATATATAAAAAATTAGCATTACCTAACAATCAAAGTTGTCATCAGCTATAAGGGATTGTCACATCGTACAAAAAAAAAACGTTACCAAGCACAAAATGTGGTGACATGTAATCACCAAACAAAAAACCCTAGATCACGTACAAATTTTGTTACCCCATGAAAACTTGGCTATATTCAACATGCCACCGCGTACAGATTTTGTCACCAAATTGAAAACCTGTCATAATGTACATATTTGACTCTAGATTATGTTGACAAAACATAAAACCCTAGATCACGCACAAAACTTGGTGACAAAACAAAAAACCCTAGATCACGTATAGATTTTGTCACCGCAAAGAAATTTTGTTACCAAACTAAAAACTTGTCATCGCGTACAGATTTTGGCTATAGATCTTAAAGAGTCATATATCTAAATCTAGATCTAGAAACCTTAGATCCACATTAAACCGCATCATCCTTTTTTTTATTAAAACAATTTGAATGACTAAAATTATAATACAAAACTTACATGTATATAGAAAAGGAAAGAATATATCCTTTAAATTTCATCTATAAAGGATATAACTTATTGATTAATCTTACTATACTAAATTTAATGTTAAAGTAATAGTTTAAAGCATCACACACCAGCTCTAAATAAATATATGATTAAAACAATAATATTATATATTTAGAAATATAATTGAACCATATTATCATTTTATTAACCCAATATGATTGGTTAAAACTTAATGGACTTATTTTTTATTGGTTAAAATTTTATTATAGATTCCAGTTATACAAAAAATATTTATATACATTTGATTTAGATTTGATTTTTTTTCAAAATATCTAAAAAATAAAAAACTACTTATAAAATAAAGAAACTTATTGATAACATAGTGACTTCAAGTTACGGCCGGGAACTCAAATCGTACTAGTTTATACTTCTAAGATACTCTCAACTAAAAAAATCTTTTTTTTCCTCTTAAGTACGTTGTTACTTGTGTTCCTATCCTCTTTCATCTCCTCAAAGTTCTTAGGATTGAGGCGAATTGATGCCAACTGATCCTTAAGCGAAACAATGTATGATTTTTGGTTCCTAGGGTTGAGCCCAACTGATCCTTAAGCTAAACAATGTATGATTTTTGGTTGAGCGTAATGTGTATGAGAATCGAATCAAATATTTTAGCGTTATAGATCTGATAGGGTATCGATGTCTATGAATCCTAAACAAATAAGTCCGCGGATGAAGTCTAAGAGCTCCAAATACATTGGTGTTTGTGAATTTGGAGATTTTTCATATCCAAGAGATTCTCCTCATTCTCTAAAATGGGGATGGAGAAAAAAGCATCAAGTATTTTTCCCATATTTGGAGAATATATTTTATGAAATTGTATACATGGCAACTAGAGGTGTCAAACAGATCGGGCCAGGTGGATTCGGGTTCGGTTTTTTTCGGTTTCGGATTGAGTGCGGGTTCGGGTCAATCGGGTTACAGGTCAATCCAGGTCGGGTCTTGATAGATTATCGTGCAAGTTCGGGTCGACCTAACAGGTTAAGATTTTGAATTTTTAAATGATTATTAAAATAATTAATCAAATCTAATAACAAAATTTTATTTTTAATAGATTTTTATAATAATATTTTATTTATAATAGGTTTTATGACAAAATATAATATATTTATGCTACATATATATAATATATCAGGTCCTTCGGGTCGGTCTCGGGTTTCAATCCAATCGGGCTCGGTTTTTTTCTTTGCTTGCTACTATTCGGTTCGTGTTTCAACCCAAAAATTTTCGGTCGGTTCAGGTCGATTTTTCGGGTCGGGTTAAGTTTTGACAACTTTAATGGCAACCTATCATTAATTATATTGATCTTTATACTATTTTATATAAAATATATATATATATAAAGTAAAAAAAAATTATGAGATTTGATCAAAATGAGAAAACTCTTGAAGTTGAAGTCTGTTTTTTTGGGGAAATATAGCTTTTATTCTTCTATATTGAAAGAAATTATGAAAACATTGTTAGAGGTACCCTAATATAAAGTTTAAATGGATTGGCCAATCGCATTGCACCTTAGGGGCGTGTTGGTAACTAGCTAGTATATTGTTTAATGCATTTAGAAGATCTTTTCATACCAAAAGATTGAAATTTACACTTTCCAAAATTAATTTATTTAAAAGGTATAATTAATCACATATATTTACAAATATTACAAAGTTACTTATACACCGTCAAATTACAATAATCTTTGTCTTTAATTGTTTCCAAATTCATTTTCCTTTTAATAAGTATAAATGAAAAATCTCGCTCAATTTGTACTTCTAAATAACTTAAAAATTTATTTTGTTATTGAAGAAATTAACTTTTGATTCTCTTCTCTTGACGTGGTTCACTATTTTGTCTAGTTCCGCTGTCATTCAATGTTTTTGTCATTTATTATTAATGTTGATGTTTGCTGTGTTGCTGCTCTCAGTTTGTGATTTTTGGTATTGTTGTCCCACAATTTCAATTTGGCGTTACTCTTTGTTGGAATCTTGCTGTTGTTGTGGTTTTGGATGTGTTAAATGCTGATTTTTATGTGGATTCGAGCTAGTTTTCCGTTAACATTGATTATGATTTGTTGCTGTGGTTTGTGAATTTCTTGACCCCTCTTCTTCTTCATAGAGATAGTGTTGGAATAATTGTAATTGTGATTTCTATATGGATAGTATGGAGGAAAATAAGACAACTTATAATTAAGTACGTGAGTTATTCCTTCAATTGTCATTTAGTTTTGAGATGGAACCTAATGTACTTGTAGATTAGGCGCGCTTGACAATTTGGGCCCGTCTCCTCTCCTAACAAGTGGTATCAGAACCGATGATTCGGTTTAAGGACCATGAGGGTTCACCGTTCTCGGTTGTGAGAGATTCACAATTGAGGGGGAAATTTTTGGGTTGTAATTGTGCATGGAATGTTAGGAGGAAAGCAAAACAACTTTTAAGTACGTGGGTCACTTCTCTTATTGTCAATTGGTTTTGGAATAGAACTCATCTGCTTGTAGGTTAGGCTTGGCAATTGGGCCCGACTCCCTTCCTAACAGATCGATAGCAGTATAGACTTTAATTGGAGTTAGAACAAAAAGAAAAAATGAAATTTCAAACAATGCAAACGGTATGTTAGTTTTTTTTCAATATTTTAATATTAAAAAAATATCAAATAAGTTCCAACCTATTTAGCATAGAAAACCTCTTCTCGTCGCATAAGCAGCTAGGAGGTCCCTGTCGGCCTAGGAGCTACCTAGCCCATTTTAGAGCATTGTATGTAGTTATAGTTGAAGAAATTGAGGAGGTTAAGTCAAACTTTCAACTGATTATTCTATATACCCTAGAATAAAAACTTAAACAAAAAGGGGTTAAAAATCTCTATTGTTAGATAAAAACTTATTCCTATTTTGAATTATTACCGTAGGTTATACAAATTCCAATTTATGAAACAGTTTACAAATAAAACGAGTACCTTCTAATGTGAAAATCAAACCAAGTACTTACCAGATCTCGCTCCTTTTAGTTTCACACTTCCATATCTACATTCTTACAGTTGCAAGCTCTAATGAATACATATATTGACCACGAAAAACTTGAAGCATAAGATCACTCACACATCATATGCATGCAACTTTTCCGGTGCAGGTGGGTGGGTGACCTCATCCAGTATATGGAAGGATATTTGAATGTTTTGGATTTAAACTTTTATGTTTGTCTTTGTTTTGTTACCCAGCGGTTTACAAGAGTTTCATCTTGGGTAAGTCCAACTTGAATCGGGTCGTACATCTGGTTTTGGCAAGTAAATCTCTTCTTTTTATTATATTTGTCTCTTAAAACACGAGGAAAACAAGTCTTACTATGTATTTTTCCACCGGATCGAGTTGGATAATGCAACCTAGTTTAACTGCTAACGTGGTCATGGACAATAATCATCAATATATATATATTATAAAAGCCGACCGTTTTCGAGCCACCACGTTGATTTTGACCCCACTTTATTAACAATTTTATATGTTTTATTTTCCTTAATTATCTAAACATTAATTTTATCTTTTTTTTTACTCAAATAATATCTATCTTTGAAGGCATACTATTTATCCTTAATTATAAAATTTCCTTAATTATCCAATCTTTAATTTTATCCTTTATCTCACTCATCTAATATTTATCTTTGAAACAATATTATCTATAATTAATATAAGATATTCGTTCAGATTAATTGCATAGGAAAAATTGCAAAAAATAGTCCCACTTTTTAAGATGGGTGCGCAAAATACCATCAACCGAGCAACCTTTAATATTGCTACAAAAAAGGCCAAATATGAGACGGGTTGGGATCACTAACATTTACGTGGAATTTTCATTTATGTTTTATCTACTCAAGATTAATTATGGGTAATATTGACGTACGTCCAATTTCATATTCTATATATGATCACCTTTAGCTTCGATGGAAATTAGGCTACAAATTTACGCACCGTATGCCCAAAATTAGGCTCTTTCTAAGGGGGACGAGGACGATCGATGTTCTTTTTTTAATTTATTTTTTACAATTTTTCCTCATAGATGCAAAATACCAGCAAAGGAATACTAACTAATTACAAACTTGATCCCGCATTCCCACTTATATCTAACAGCAAATAAAAATTAAAAGCATCATAATAAATATTTATTTTTTTTAAAAAAAATTTATAATCATTTCATATTAACAATTGACAAATATGTTTTTTTAGTATATCACTTAATTGAAAAACATGGTTCTAATATATATCTTGAATTTTCGAAATATAATTACTATGAACTAATTATATTTTATTTACTTAATTAAATTTATAAATTTTAAGATAAATTTTTAAATTATTTTTTAATAGAAATACTAATTTTATTACTTTATTATTTGATTAAATTGAATAAATTTAGCATTTTTAAGCTTAAGTTAATTATTTTCTATATTTACACATGATCTACTATATTTTTTACTCATTATATTTGATTTTTTTTTCTATCTTGATAACAAATTTGATTTTTAGCCAAATAATAATTTCGATTTATATCTTGATAAGGTAAATCTCTTTCATAATTTTTACTTATTTACAAAATAGTCCCACAATTTTTCTCAAATTATAAAAACGCCCCTTATTTTCTTAATACAAACATAGAAGTAGTCGTTTTTGCACCACCACATTAATTTTGACCCTACCTCATATATTAAAAAAACTAATTTTTATTATTTGCATTATATAGGGTTTTCCTATTGAATTTCTTCTTATCTACTCATAAGAAAAAGTTTTGTCAATTATTAATTCTTAAAGCATTACAGGGAAAAATCTTTCACAAACAAATTAAGAAAAATCTATGAAATTTGGTTCAACTTATTTCTTTAATACAAGTAAATTTGTGGTTTCCGACAATTTCTATTAAACTTTTATAAACTTTATCAATATATCTGTTGATGAATTTTTTTTAATTATACTTACATTTATGATAGTCTTTATTAATATATGATAATAAATTTAAGGAAAATATCAATTTATATTCTTATAATCAGGTTTTATAAAAATATACAAATGAGTGAAAAAAATTATGTCTTATATATATTTTTTGGGTTATATGAACTTCAAAAACAATATCACTCTTTTTACAAGATAAAAAACATGTGCATATAATAAAACATATATGATATTTTTCATATAAATATATAATTTTATTTTAATATTTTTAAGTGAAATAGTCGTACATGGCACGACAGGTTAAGCTAGTAACAATAAAAACTAAGTATATCTATCTAGTACAATAATAAAGCTGAATCATACACTTTTATCTTTCTAATCAATAAGAATTGCTCAATTGGTCTTCCAATAATAGAGAAATTAGGGTTTCCGATTTAGAATGCTACAAAACAAATCAGCCTACTTTGGATTATTAATTTGTTAGAGCATATAAATTCTGTAGGTGGGTAATTTACCGCCATAAATAAGGATAATATTTCCACCAGCCAGGTAAGCATATCTAATAAATATCTTTATTGGCCTATTAAATCCTTGTAGTTATCCAATAGTTGGAAGATTCTATCTTATTTAAGAAGATAGAGTTATTAATTGGACTCCAAGGAATTAACCCTAGCCCTCTCTCTCCACTATAAATACATGGCTTGGCCATGTAGAAAAGAGAGAGGATATACAAAAACTACCCTAGAAGAACTACCCTAGAGGGGCTGATAATCGCTCGCCCTGACTCTAGAGGGGCTGATGATCGCTTGTCTCAGCCCTAGCCCTGCGCCTTTCTCTCTACAGTTTACCCTTGCGAATACTCTACTGACTTAGGCATCGGAGGTGGATTAGGGGGTCCCCGCCCCCTTTGTCCATTGTTTTGCAGGTTATTGAAGGTGAAGAGGCTTGGAGAAGAAGGTCATTGAAGAAGGAATTGAGACTTGTACACCGACATATTTTGTGTACTAACAAATTCAATTTGGCAGTCATTATAATATATATAACTAGCACTGGACGCCCGTCCGATGGACGGGCTTTAGCGTTGCTGAATTTCACCTATGTTGTGGATGAACAATATAGGGGAATTTGTTTGTAAGTTACATAATTTCCATCTTTTATATAAATTATGTTTTATTTAAATGCATTATAATATATTAATAAAAATTAATTTGATTGTTTGTAGTATTTCATTGCTACATTGAGTTTGAAATAAAAATACATTGATTGTTTATAGTAATAAACAACATTTAAGTTTTCATAAAAAAAAAAAACAACATTATTTGGGGTAAATTTACAACATATAAGTTTTAATACATTGATTGTTTATAGTAATAAACAACATTTAAGTTTTCATAAAAAAAAAAAACAACAACATTATTTGGGGTTAATTAACAACATTTAAGTTTGCTACATTGAGTTTGAAATAAAAATACATTGATTGTTTATAGTAATAAACAACATTTAAGTTTTCATAAAAAAAAACATCAACAACATTATTTGGGGTTAATTAACAACATTTAAGTTTTAATACATTGATTGTTTATAGTAATAAACAACATTCAAGTTTTCATAAAAAAAAAAAACAACAACATTATTTGGGGTTAATTAAAACTTGTCACCTCTTTAACTAATAACACCAACATTGCACTCTAACTTATCACCTTATCTAGAACCACCCCAAATTGAACTCAAACTTGTCATCAAAATTTATTAGTAAGCCTATGTGGGATTCGAAACCACATTATCGTACGCTAAGCACATTGCTCTACCATATGAGCTAATAGGCTATGATTAAAAGTAATATATAAAAAATTAGCATTACCTAACAATCAAAGTTGTCATCAGCTATAAGGGATTGTCACATCGTACAAAAAAAAAACGTTACCAAGCACAAAATGTGGTGACATGTAATCACCAAACAAAAAACCCTAGATCACGTACAAATTTTGTTACCCCATGAAAACTTGGCTATATTCAACATGCCACCGCGTACAGATTTTGTCACCAAATTGAAAACCTGTCATAATGTACATATTTGACTCTAGATTATGTTGACAAAACATAAAACCCTAGATCACGCACAAAACTTGGTGACAAAACAAAAAACCCTAGATCACGTATAGATTTTGTCACCGCAAAGAAATTTTGTTACCAAACTAAAAACTTGTCATCGCGTACAGATTTTGGCTATAGATCTTAAAGAGTCATATATCTAAATCTAGATCTAGAAACCTTAGATCCACATTAAACCGCATCATCCTTTTTTTTATTAAAACAATTTGAATGACTAAAATTATAATACAAAACTTACATGTATATAGAAAAGGAAAGAATATATCCTTTAAATTTCATCTATAAAGGATATAACTTATTGATTAATCTTACTATACTAAATTTAATGTTAAAGTAATAGTTTAAAGCATCACACACCAGCTCTAAATAAATATATGATTAAAACAATAATATTATATATTTAGAAATATAATTGAACCATATTATCATTTTATTAACCCAATATGATTGGTTAAAACTTAATGGACTTATTTTTTATTGGTTAAAATTTTATTATAGATTCCAGTTATACAAAAAATATTTATATACATTTGATTTAGATTTGATTTTTTTTCAAAATATCTAAAAAATAAAAAACTACTTATAAAATAAAGAAACTTATTGATAACATAGTGACTTCAAGTTACGGCCGGGAACTCAAATCGTACTAGTTTATACTTCTAAGATACTCTCAACTAAAAAAATCTTTTTTTTCCTCTTAAGTACGTTGTTACTTGTGTTCCTATCCTCTTTCATCTCCTCAAAGTTCTTAGGATTGAGGCGAATTGATGCCAACTGATCCTTAAGCGAAACAATGTATGATTTTTGGTTCCTAGGGTTGAGCCCAACTGATCCTTAAGCTAAACAATGTATGATTTTTGGTTGAGCGTAATGTGTATGAGAATCGAATCAAATATTTTAGCGTTATAGATCTGATAGGGTATCGATGTCTATGAATCCTAAACAAATAAGTCCGCGGATGAAGTCTAAGAGCTCCAAATACATTGGTGTTTGTGAATTTGGAGATTTTTCATATCCAAGAGATTCTCCTCATTCTCTAAAATGGGGATGGAGAAAAAAGCATCAAGTATTTTTCCCATATTTGGAGAATATATTTTATGAAATTGTATACATGGCAACTAGAGGTGTCAAACAGATCGGGCCAGGTGGATTCGGGTTCGGTTTTTTTCGGTTTCGGATTGAGTGCGGGTTCGGGTCAATCGGGTTACAGGTCAATCCAGGTCGGGTCTTGATAGATTATCGTGCAAGTTCGGGTCGACCTAACAGGTTAAGATTTTGAATTTTTAAATGATTATTAAAATAATTAATCAAATCTAATAACAAAATTTTATTTTTAATAGATTTTTATAATAATATTTTATTTATAATAGGTTTTATGACAAAATATAATATATTTATGCTACATATATATAATATATCAGGTCCTTCGGGTCGGTCTCGGGTTTCAATCCAATCGGGCTCGGTTTTTTTCTTTGCTTGCTACTATTCGGTTCGTGTTTCAACCCAAAAATTTTCGGTCGGTTCAGGTCGATTTTTTGGGTCGGGTTAAGTTTTGACAACTTTAATGGCAACCTATCATTAATTATATTGATCTTTATACTATTTTATATAAAATATATATATAAAGTAAAAAAAAATTATGAGATTTGATCAAAATGAGAAAACTCTTGAAGTTGAAGTCTGTTTTTTTGGGGAAATATAGCTTTTATTCTTCTATATTGAAAGAAATTATGAAAACATTGTTAGAGGTACCCTAATATAAAGTTTAAATGGATTGGCCAATCGCATTGCACCTTAGGGGCGTGTTGGTAACTAGCTAGTATATTGTTTAATGCATTTAGAAGATCTTTTCATACCAAAAGATTGAAATTTACACTTTCCAAAATTAATTTATTTAAAAGGTATAATTAATCACATATATTTACAAATATTACAAAGTTACTTATACACCGTCAAATTACAATAATCTTTGTCTTTAATTGTTTCCAAATTCATTTTCCTTTTAATAAGTATAAATGAAAAATCTCGCTCAATTTGTACTTCTAAATAACTTAAAAATTTATTTTGTTATTGAAGAAATTAACTTTTGATTCTCTTCTCTTGACGTGGTTCACTATTTTGTCTAGTTCCGCTGTCATTCAATGTTTTTGTCATTTATTATTAATGTTGATGTTTGCTGTGTTGCTGCTCTCAGTTTGTGATTTTTGGTATTGTTGTCCCACAATTTCAATTTGGCGTTACTCTTTGTTGGAATCTTGCTGTTGTTGTGGTTTTGGATGTGTTAAATGCTGATTTTTATGTGGATTCGAGCTAGTTTTCCGTTAACATTGATTATGATTTGTTGCTGTGGTTTGTGAATTTCTTGACCCCTCTTCTTCTTCATAGAGATAGTGTTGGAATAATTGTAATTGTGATTTCTATATGGATAGTATGGAGGAAAATAAGACAACTTATAATTAAGTACGTGAGTTATTCCTTCAATTGTCATTTAGTTTTGAGATGGAACCTAATGTACTTGTAGATTAGGCGCGCTTGACAATTTGGGCCCGTCTCCTCTCCTAACAAGTGGTATCAGAACCGATGATTCGGTTTAAGGACCATGAGGGTTCACCGTTCTCGGTTGTGAGAGATTCACAATTGAGGGGGAAATTTTTGGGTTGTAATTGTGCATGGAATGTTAGGAGGAAAGCAAAACAACTTTTAAGTACGTGGGTCACTTCTCTTATTGTCAATTGGTTTTGGAATAGAACTCATCTGCTTGTAGGTTAGGCTTGGCAATTGGGCCCGACTCCCTTCCTAACAGATCGATAGCAGTATAGTGGTGCAGTATAGACTTTAATTGGAGTTCAAACAAAAAGAAAAAATGAAATTTCAAACAATGCAAACGGTATGTTAGTTTTTTTTTCAATATTTTAATATTAAAAAAATATCAAATAAGTTCCAACCTATTTATCATAGAAAACCTCTTCTCGTCGCATAAGCAGCTAGGAGGTCCCTGTCGGCCTAGGAGCTACCTAGCCCAGGAGCTACCTAGCCCATTTTAGAGCATTGTATGTAGTTATAGTTGAAGAAATTGAGGAGGTTAAGTCAAACTTTCAACTGATTATTCTATATACTCTAGAATAAAAACTTAAACAAAAAAGGGGTTAAAAATCTCTATTGTTAGATAAAAAGTTATTCCTATTTTGAATTATTACCGTAGGTTATACAAATTCCAATTTATGAAACAGTTTACAAATAAAACGAGTACCTTCTAATGTGAAAATCAAACCAAGTACTTAATTAAATTTATAAATTTTAAGATAAATTTTTAAATTATTTTTAATAGAAATACTAATTTTATTACTTTATTATTTGATTAAATTGAATAAATTTAGCATTTTTAAGCTTAAGTTAATTATTTCTTATATTACATGATCTACTATATTTTTTACCCATTATATTTGATTTTTTTTTCTATCTTGATAACAAATTTGATTTTTAGCCAAATATTATTTTAGATTTATATCTTGATAAGGTAAATCTCTTTCATAATTTTTACTTATTTACAAAATAGTCCCACAATTTTTCTCAAATTATAAAAACGCCCCTTATTTTCTTCATACAAACATAGAAGTAGTCGTTTTTGCACCACCACATTAATTTTTGACCCTACCTCATATATTAAAAAAACTAATTTTTATTATTTGCATTATATAGGGTTTTCCTATTGAATTTCTTCTTATCTACTCATAAGAAAAATTTTTGTCAATTATTAATTCTTAAAGCATTATAGGGAAAAATCTTTCACAAACAAATTAAGAAAAATCTATGAAATTTGGATTCAACTTATTTCTTTAATACAAGTAAATTTGTGGTTTCCGACAATTTCTATTAAACTTTTATAAACTTTATCAATATATCTGTTGATGAATTTTTTTTAATTATACTTACATTTATGATAGTCTTTATTAATATATGATAATCAATTTAAGGAAAATATCAATTTATATTCTTATAATCAGGTTTTATAAAAATATACAAATGAGTGAAAAAAATTATGTCTTATATATATTTTTTGGGTTATATGAACTTCAAAAACAATATCACTCTTTTTACAAGATAAAAAACATGTGCATATAATAAAACATATATGATATTTTTCATATAAATATATAATTTTATTTTAATATTTTTAAGTGAAATAGTCGTACATGGCACGACCAGGTTAAGCTAGTAACAATAAAACTAAGTATATCTATCTAGTACAATAATAAAGCTGAATCATACACTTTTATCTTTCTAATCAATAAGAATTGCTCACTTGGTCTTCCAATAATAGAGAAATTAGGGTTTCCGATTTAGAATGCTACAAAACAAATCAGCCTACTTTGGATTATTAATTTGTTAGAGCATATAAATTCTGTAGGTGGGTAATTTACCGCCATAAATAAGGATAATATTTCCGCCAGCCAGGTAAGCATATCTAATAAATATCTTTATTGGCCTATTAAATCCTTGTAGTTATCCAATAGTTGGAAGATTCTATCTTATTTAAGAAGATAGAGTTATTATTGGACTCCAAGGAATTAACCCTAGCCCTCTCTCTCCACTATAAATACATGGCTTGGCCATGTAGAAAAGAGAGAGGATATACAAAAACTACCCTAGAAGAACTACCCTAGAGGGCTGATAATCGCTCGCCCTGACTTTAGAGGGGCTGATGATCGCTTGTCTCAGCCCTAGCCCTGCGCCTTTCTCTCTACAGTTTACCCTTGCGAATACTCTACTGACTTAGGCATCGGAGGTGGATGAGGGGGTCCCCGCCCCCTTTGTCCATTGTTTTGCTGGTTATTGAAGGTGAAGAGGCTGGAGAAGAAGGTCATTGAAGAAGGAATTGAGACTTGTACACCGACATATTTTGTGTACTAACATTTGGCGCCGTCCGTGGGGAACGAACAGGTTTTTCGACCTTCGTAAACCCTACGAGAGCCGATCCGAG